>JAODAL010035742.1:0-42584 GCA_025379985.1 Phyllomedusa bahiana
AAAACATCTAAAAAAAGGAAAAAATGGAATACAGTGTTGTCATAAAACCTTGCTGTTTTTTTACAGTCCCTCCAGCAAAACCAGCAAAATGAACTTTTGGAACCGAGAATAAAAATTGCAGTTAAAAATGATCATTTAAAAAAAAAAATTTTAAAGGGGACCATTTCTGTTGAAGAGGAAGGGAAGTAGACGGCAACTAATCGGTGACCTCGGCAATTGGGGCCACAACATCATCAGAGATCCATGCCTGATTCATCTTGATGAAAGTCAAATGATCCACTTTAAACTGTGGAAAGCCGGATTGCGTTTGTCTGTAATGACTCCTCCAGCTGTGCTGAAGTCCGCTCAGATATGACGCTGGCTCGGGGCAGGACAACACCTCTATGGTGTGGCGAGCAAGCTCGAGCCTTTCGTACATTTTGGATACCCAGAAGTCATTGGGTCCGAACACATACAAAAACTTTGGTTTTTAGATGCAGTTTAGTCGTGCCCCATGATCTTAAGCTGGTCCTGTTTTGTTGGATGTGTGTCCTCCATTGCATGCGTTGGTGAGGTGGTAAATAAAGATTGCCAAGAGGTCACCCATTAGGCTTCTGCCACCTTCCCTCTGCTGCTGCGTGCCGCTACGGCTACTTGGCACTCTACTACTGTCACTTCGCTGATTTGTTTCCACCGTGAAATTTGAAAACGTGAAGCAGACGCAACAGATCTCCAGTTGATCAATCAGCAAGGTCTCCATTTCCTGCATTTTACTCTCTATTTGGGGGGGTGGAAGGAAATTTGCTGAGTTTTGTTTTGTACCGGATCAAGGAGGGTCCACCCATAACTGTTTTTTCATTTTGATGGCCTTAATGCGAGGATCATGTTGGAGGAAATGGAGCATCCAAGCACTCATGTGAGAGATGGAGCCTTGATTTCCCAAAAGCCTCTGGGTCGGGGGGCACTAGCAAACTGATCTTCCTCATCTTCCTCCTCCGCCTCAAATTCGCACCAACCTCTTTCCAAGGCAGGACGTCGGTAACGCGGTGTCTAGGGAATACCTCCCCCCTCTCCCCTCCTCCGCTTCCCACCACAGTTTAAACACAGCCCCCGACTTGCCTCAGATAGCACCTGAGAGCTGATGCGCCGCCTTGCACTAGCCCTGGACCCCGAACCACTGTTTAATGAAAAACCGATAAAATTGAGAACGTCGGCCTTCTGGATTCCCACGAGAGAAAAGGGTCCGTGTCGCATCTGTGTCCATTTCCTCCCTCTGTCGCTGGCGGGACCTGGTTTTCAGAGTGTCCAATGATCGTTCCAGAAAATAAAATCACCACAATGCTCATGCTGACAAGGGCATTGTCCGCACTGACCATTTTGGTGGCTTCTTCAAAACTGGCAAGGAAGGGGCAGACTCTTTCACCTGCCTCCACCCCTCGGGGGCTCAACACCCCCGAGGGCCGCACCGCTGCTTGTCAGGCCATGTGTCACTTCGTACTGCGTAATGGCATTGCGCTACTCCCACAATCGCTGGAGCATGTGGAGGTGGGAATTCCACGTTTTGCCCAAAGTCAACAATGAAACGGTTGACGGGGAGGCCGAGCTGACGCTGCAACGCAGCCAGGCGGACGAAGCAGGGTGCGAATGGGGAAGTGTGAACTCAGACTTCGGCCATCCTCAGCAGGCATTCCAGACCCGGGTAGCCTTTAGAAATTTCTGGACGACAGGTTCATGACATGTCCAGGCAAGGGATGTGCTCCAGCCACCAAATCTTAAGGGTGGCCAGCAATTTCGCCCGTTATCGCACACCACCTTGCCTGGCACAAGGTTCTTGTCACCCAGCCAGCGCTCTGTCTCGTTGCGGAGAGCCGTCCACAGCCCCTGACCCGGTGTACGTCCCAAGACAGTTTAAAATTTTTCAACACGGCCTGGTTTTCTCGGGCGCGTGATGCCACCAGAGACCTTGGGGGAAAGACCCTGCACAATTCCTCGGTTTTTGAACAGCGTGCCCCCCGAGCCTGAGAGCCACCGTCACCCCCAGAGACATCACCCCCCCTCACCCATGAGCTGTCAAGAAATATAGCGGCCTTGGCCGTGCTTACTAGTCCATGTTCGTTGGTCAGATGACTTTTCCGGACACAGATGCAGACAACGCGCTTGAAATTTTAGATGACACTGGCGCCAGGGGAGGGACGGCTTTTCTGGCAAAGAAATGCCTGCTCGGCACTGGGATTGGGGGCAGGCACGGCCATGATTGGCGGGAAACCCCTCTGTGTCCACCAGACGGAAAGGCAACATTTCCAAGGCCAAAAGCCTGGCAATGCCGACATTCAAGTCTTTTGGCTTGGGATGGTTTGGGTTAAAGTGTTTCTTCTTGCTCCCAAACCTGGAGACAGCAGGCTGGCTGCTAACAGCCTGCTGTTCGCCGGCGGTCGTTCAACTGTGGAGAGAAGGGGTAGGATGGTCTCTGGTTGGTGCTGGTGGGTACTCGGGTGACGGTGGAGGCTGAAGCCGAGGCTGATCCCTGATCATGACTTTTGCCGAGAGACATGGGCTGCTGAGGAACGCTTGTGTCCGGGCGGAGAGAGGAGGGCGGAACCACAGAGGGTCGTGACATGGTTTGGAAGCCCGGCGTCGGTCTGGCCTTTTTGGCCAAGTGTTTCTCGCATTTCAACTCAGCATTCGCTGCATGTGACTAGACATGTTTGGTGGTGGTTAAACACCTAAGATTCTTGCCTCTACTTTAATGCGTTTACGCAAAGGCGACATATGACATCGCTGGTATGACATCAGAGTTGCTCCAAAGAAGGCCCAGGCTTGAGAGGGTTCCTGGACCTTTAGGACGGTGTAAGCGAGGAGCGGGGTTTGCGCATGGACCGTGGCTGGCGGAATTCATACATCGGACATCGCGACCGCCCTCTCCCTTTTTGAGCGGGACCCGTACTGACACTACCCCATCGTCTTCCTCCTCGTCTAGTGATGGAAGCGCTCGCAAGCAAATTCTGCTGAAAAGACACGTTTGGATCCGCAATGGTCGTCATCATCATCATCAGACACAGTTGACTTCGTCGTCCTGACATTCTGCATCCAGGAGCTGCGGGCTACAAGCAAGAGGGACTGCAAGCGTATGCGACCGCCCGGATTTTTGCGATTGACCGGCTTCCTCTCCTTCTCTCGATGGCACAGTAACTGGGCGTCAGAGCAGAGAAAATCAATCCTCTTTGGCCTCTGATCTTATTACAAGCCTTCTGACCCCAATCCGCATTTTTTCATCAAAGAGTCTTCAGAAAATGGATTATCCACAGAGGTGGATACACATTTGACATTTGGCTGCCTTCGCATTCCATGTTGGACGTATGCTGATGATGCTGATGACGACATTTGTGGCCGTGACTGGGTGGCCATGGAGGTAAGACTGCTGGATGGCAGTCATTAAACACTGAAGGACAGATTGGCGACACTGTTCGTTATTTGGATTCACAGGGCCCTGACACAGCGCTGACAGCCTGACGGTCCACTGCAACCGACAATTCCTGGCTTGCGTGTTGTCGCCAGCACCGGAAGGAGCACACTTCTCTCGTACCTCTACCTCCATTGTCCTCCCCCCTCTTTGCTCGCTACCACCTGCATTCGCTCCATGTTCAGAAAGATATAAATTTTAAAAGGTATGGAAGAGTTATTTTGACAGTCTCTTATTGAAAGACGGCAAATCACAGCTATTCTTAAATCCCTCTAATTCCTACTGCCACTAGGAGTTAGAAACTGACATGTTTTCTAGCGAATACCTGTGAAACGCGGTCTTGTGGAAGAACCGTAAACAAAATCACAGTGGTTCTTCTTCAGTCCCAGGTCTTTACAACTGCCCAGTAGTAAACAGGCTGGGTGTGGAACCCTCTGGACCACCGCAAGCTTATGATAGCTAAGCACGCCAGGGAACGGAATCTACTAGCCCCCGGTTTTTCAACCAGATCCCGCCGCAAAGCGGGATGGACTTGTTGCTGGCGTGAGGCTACCAGGTCGTCCCCCTGACGCGACTTGCCTTCGATGGCAGCAGAGGTGCAGCAAGGTACAGAATCGTAGTCCAAGAATCGTATCGTGGCAGCCATGAAGTAGGGCAGGCGGCAATGGTTCGTGGTCAGTGAGACAGGCAGAAAGTTCAGGCAGTCGGCAGAGGTTCCGGAGTCGAGAAACGTAGCAACTGGTCCGGGTACCGGTAAGGCGAGATAATGCTTTGGAACCGCTTTCCTCTAGGGAACGGGGCAAATAGATCCAGCTAAAGGAAGTCCTGGCTGACGTCACCAATATATAGGGGCAGCACCTGGCAAGCAGCCTAATTAATGGCGCGCTGGCCCTTTAAATGTACGAGGACGAGCGCGCAGCCCGCTAGAGGGTGGGCACGCGCAGCCGCGGGCCGGCGAGGATGCCGACAGAGCTGAACGAGGTCAGGTGAGTGTGCCGAGGGAGCGCGCCCGCGGCCGTCCCCGCCACAGCGCCGTCCGTCCACGCCGGGATCCCAGGAGATAGGGCACCTCCTCTTTTTAGCCCGAAGGAACGTTTGGGGCGGACAAGACCCTGTCCAAGATATTAGATTCGGTTCCCAGGACCGCTCTCAGGACCGCCAGCCCTTCCCGTCGACCAGGAAGAACCTTTTTTACCCCTGATAGGTCCTTCATGCCAAGATTCCTTGACCTCAAATACATCGAAGAACTCAACCACCGGAGAAGGAGACGCACTCTTCCGAGAGAACCGGTACAAGACCAGGGGCTTTATGAGGGAGACGTGGAAGTCGTTGGGAATCCGAAGAGAAGGGGGAAGGCAGAGCTTGAGAACACTGATTAATTGACGGATCACCCTTAAAGGCCCCAGAAACCGCGGACCCAAATTATAGCTGGGGACCTTGAGGCGTACGTATCTGGCATGCCGAGCACACTTATCTCCAGGTTGGAATGTTGGAGGAGCCTTCACCTCTTTTCGCTGGTGTCCTCATGCGGGCAGAGGACCCGATATAAGCAAGTCGAGTCCACCCGCCAAATGCCTTGAATGTCCTGCACTTGGATTGTCCACAGCGGAACCTCGGAAGTCTACGTACCAAGGGGAGGGGCGACAGTGGGTGACGACCGTAGACTCACCAGGATATGGAGAAATCGCCCTTAAATCAGAGTCCCGATGGTTGATAGGAGAACTCAGCCCACGGCAGCACTCGTGCCCAGTTGTCCTGCCGGCCGACATGAAATGGCGCAGGTATTCGCCCAAGATCTGATTCACCCTCTTCCACTTGACCATTAGTCTGGGATGGTAGTGGCAGAGAAAGTCCAATTGTAACTTGCCAGGAGAACACAGGGCCCCGCCATAACAAGGAGTCCAAATTGGACGCCCATCAAGACACGAATAGGCAAGGGTAATCCCACAGACGAAAAATATGCGGGAAGAATGTCCTGCCAGTTGTGAGCGAGTAAGACCAGGAGAGTGCACGAAGTGGACATTTTAGAGAATCGGTCAGTGAGCACCTCAGATGACAGAAATCCCCCAAAGAGGCGAAGTCCCGTTATGAAGTCCATGCCTATGTGTGACCAAGGAGACTCTGACGGAGAGAGGGAAATAAGAGGCCCGACGGGCCAATTGGGCGAGAACCTTGTTCGCGGGCACACGTACACAGTGAAGACAGCAGGTTTGGCCACCAGTAAGCGCCGCGAGATGAGGTGGCGTGGGAAGCATTTCGTAACACCCGGGTGACCAGACAAAGAGAACTATCCCCCACTCCAGAATTCTCGTCTGAGCGCCGACGAAAGTAGGTCTTGCCGCGTGGATCCCCGAAGATCCACAGGAGCCGCGTGGACCACCGTTCGGTGCGGCAATAATGTGCTGGGACATCGGTTCTTCTCATAACGTCAGAGGCTCGGGAGAGGCATCAGCCAATGACGACCTCCATCTGAGCGACCGAAATGTGACCTGAAGTCAAAGCGAGAGAAAAAGAGACCACCATGGCCTAGGCGAGGGATTCAAACGCAGGGGCAGTCTAGGAGGTAACCAGAAATATCTTGTGGTCCGTGAAGGACGTCGAAAGGATGTACGGAGCCCCTCGCAAAATGGTCGTCAATCCTACCATATGCCAATTAGATGGTCAGCATCCCCGATCCCTATTGGTATGTTACGTTCCGCCGCGAAAGGTTCTGAGAAAGAAGCCGCAAAGAACCGTTTTGCCTATAGGACCCTTCTGGGTCAGGAACCAGCCCTGCTCCACTGAAGAGCATCCACCATGCAGGCTGTAGGGCTTATCGCGGATACCGGCGAACCAGGATAGTGATGCTAGAATGAAACCGCTGAGCCCTTCAGTTGAAGAGTGCCTTCTTCTATCAGTCTGGGTCCCTACAATCTCGGATTGGCATTCTTCCCAGGATGAGGGCCACAGATGGTGAGCCACCAGCGAAGAAAAGGGGAATAGAACTGCCAGGAAGGAGCTGCGAAACCCAGAAGCCGTATGAAGTGGCCCCCGATGACCGACAGGCGTGGCCACGAGCTGGATCGCGAAAGTTTTAGCTGGATCCATCTGCAGACCACGATCCGAATCTATGAACCCAAGGAAGGGACGACTGTCCTGATGGAACCGACACTTCCCAGCTTAGCAATACAGTCGATAGTTCCCAATGTCGCAGGACCTGGCGTACTTGTACCGGATGAGCCTGTTCGTAGTCAGGAAAAAAAATCAAATCTCTGTCCAGATAACCTTATTGAGCGCAGGAGTACAGCAAGGTCCCTGCAATACGTCGATTGACGAATCCGTGAAACACCTGGAGCATTTGCATAGCCCAAAATGCAACACTAAGGTACTCGAAGATGACCGTCTCTCGGGTGTTGAAAGCCGTTTTCACCACTTCACGTCCCCCTTCCGAAATCTGTACGAGGTTATAGTGCAACCAGGGCCGCAAGAGTCCAATTTAGTAAACACCTTGCACCACTGACACGTACAGATCAAAGAGCTCCGATATCAGAGGGTCAGAGGTAACGTTCTTCACTGTATGATCTTGTTTCAGCCCCTGTAATCGTACACGCGAAGAGACCGTCTTTCTTCTGACTAAAAAGCCACCAGCCCCGGCGGCGAGAGGACTTTGCGTATAGAACCCTTTTTGCCAGATTATCTCCTTGTATAAATGCCGACATGGCCTGAGTCTCAGCACGACAAGGGTAGCACCCTACCAGGAGACTGGTTCCGGGAAGGAGGTCTATGGACAGTCATAAGGCCGATGGGGTGGTAAGCTTCTCAGCCTGGTTTCTCCGAGAACACAACACTGAAATCCTGGTACTCCCTGGCAGACACGGTAGAGCTTGACGGATGACTGAGATGGAGAAAGGACACCGGGCATGGTGCCACCTAACAAGATCCGGCACCCGATCCCCAGCGTATAACTTCGCCTTCTTCCAATCAAGCGGTAGGCGTGACGTTGCCAGCCAGGGCACCCCAACAGGATCGCCGAAGAAGCGCGAGGCAGACCATGAAAGGAGATCTTCTCGTGTGTAGACCACACCCGGAGGGTAACGGCCGGTGATGAACTGGGATGGAGTCTGCAGAGAAGCTCCCCGCTGACTGAAGAGATGAGCACGAGGCTTTCCATATCGGATGACTGCACGCGATAGCGAGACACCAAGGAGGCATGAATGAAGTTTCCAGGCCAGAGCCGAGTCCAGAAGGAAGAGACTCGAAGAGATAGGCCAGCATCCGTCGTTACCTCCACTGGCACATCAGTCTGGGAGGAATACTGAGCACCTAGGGACGCCTCTCCTACGGCTCCTAGGGTGCGAGTCGTTTCCGACTGCTGAGTGACGCTGAGCGGACAACTTTCTACGAAAATGATCCCAGACTGGCCGCAGTAGAGACAAAGGTTCTCCATCCGCGGTCGGGACAGCTCAGACTCTGACAATGACCCGTCCACCTCTTGGGTTTCTCGGTGGAGATCTCTGGAACACAGAGCCAGACGAGGTAGACGGCGAGGTTGTGCCAATCACACTCCTGCGAGCTCCTGCTGTCTTTCTGCATAAACGCACGTCAAATGCGTGTGGCCAGGTGGATGACTCGCTCACGAAATGGAAGATTCCCTTGCTGCCAGTGCGTCCTATTACGTCTGCTGTGATAGCCCTCTTGAAAGTGGCGCAGAGAGCTCCGTCATTCCATGCCAGCCCGAGGCTAGGGTGCGAACTGGACCCCCTAAAATAATCTCCTAGGGAGGAGTCCCCCTGACGAAGTTTCAGTAGCACGTCACCGCAGAAGACAGTCACGCACAGGCTCCTCGAAGATGCTGCGCAATTCTGGAGAGGAAAGGCCTGTAGATCTGCGGTCACAGGATCATTCCGGACCCAAAGTAGCGTTCGCCAGGCCAGGGCCTTCCCGATAACAGGGCTCACCACAAACGCCACCTTCGACCTTTCGTAAGTAAACTGTGGGCCATCAGCTCCCACGTGCATGGAACACTGCGTGATGAAACCTCTGCAAAGCTTCGAGTCCCCGTCAATTGGAGGGTAGAGGAAGGCGAAGCTTCGGCCCACTTTTTCCACGGACGGCAGGGGCGATAGGAACCGCTGGCGAAGAGCAGGTTGCGCTGCATTGAGACGTCCAGCAATTGGCGCATCATGGTTGTACAGCTGACCCCAATTGCTGCGCTTGTTGCGCGAATCTCTGCGACTGTTGGCGACAAAGTTCGTGAGATTCCGCAGACTGGCAAGTGCATCCTTGGCTGGGTCCAAAGCTGGATCTACTTTAACGCATGGTGGTGGCCCTCTGACCACCGCAAGCAATGATAGCTTAAGCCACTGCCAGGAACGGAAATCCCTAGTAGCCCCCGGTTTTCAACCAGAGCCCGCCGCAAAGCAGGATGGACTTGCCCTGAGGCGTGAGGCGACAAGGTCGTCCACTCTTACGGTGACTTGGCTGCGATGGCGGCCGAGGTACAGCAAGGTACAGAGATCGTAAGTCCAAGATTCGTAGTCGTGGCAGGCCTTGAGGTCAGGGCAGGCGCAATTGGTTCGTGGTCGGGCAGCAGGAAGGTCAGGTGCAGGCGGCAGAGTTTCGATTCGAGAAACGTAGCAAGGGTCGTTACAATCGGTAAGGGCGAGATAGCTATAGAACCGCTTTTCACTAGGCAATGGGGCAACATAGAATCCAGGCCCAAAAGAAGGAATCCCGCTGACGTCACCAATATATAGGGCAGCACCGGGCAAGCAGCCAATTATTGGCCGCCTGGCCCTTTAAATGTACGAGGACTACGCGCTGCTAGAGAGTGGGGCGACGCGCTCCGTGGCCGCCGAGTGACGCCGACAAGAGCAGGAACGAGGTCAGGTGAGTGGCCGGAGCGACGCGCCCGCGGCCCGTTCCGCACCAGGAGCGCCACCCGTCCCGGCAGATCCTCAGAAGAGGGCACCGGTGCGCCTGCGGCCCGCGGGCCGGAGCACGGCTGTCGCCCGCTACACCCAGTAGGACTTGGAAAGATAGTTTTCAACAAAATATCATACAAGTGCGCTATCTGCTCAAACTGAGATTCACCTGAGCGCAATAAAAACTATTTCAGAGTTACACGGATGAGATAATTGCGTTTTTTGCAGCAATGTCAAACGAGAACAGTTACTAGAGAATTTTTTTCTATCAGAATTGGTCGTACAGGTGGCATTTGAAAAAAATCTAGGGCCGCACCACGTCAATACAGGCTATTTAAAAATTATACGGAAACAAACGGTGTTTTTTGCACTAAAAATAAACCTGCGGTGACGACAAAATTGCTGAATTCAAATTAAGTGCAAGGTGGCTCTATGAACAAAACTGGGCGCACCAAAGAGGAAAAAAACACCTATTTGAAATGTATACGGATAAATAAAAGGCTTTGTCACGTCAAGGGAGGTGGCAGTGAGCCCGACTGAACCCAGCCCACTGTCCCTGCCTGCTTGACGTGCTGCCTCAGGGCAGGTCTCTTTTGTTAGGTGCAAAACTCCACTCTTATTAATCATAACATTTCAGATAGTGTTCATTTGCAAATTTTGCCCCATTCCACCTTTGTTGATATATCCACCATGTACTAAATTTAAATCCAGCAAGTCAGCACAGGTTAATAAGTGCCAAACATACCTTGTATATCCGGAATAAACTTAATTACAGATACCGTGTTTTTTCACTTTGGGCGCACTACAACAGCATTTGTTCATTGAGCACCTGCACTGAAATGTGAATACAGCAGATTTTTTAGTCACTCACCCAAGGTGAATTGATAGTGCAAAAAAATACCTTTTATTTATCCGAATACATTTCAGATACGTGTTTTTTTCACTTTGGCGCAGGCCAGCTTTGCTGATAATCTACTTTGCAGTTAAATTTTGAATACAGCAAAATTTTTTGTCCCCCCCACAGGTGAAATTTATAGTTGCCCCAAAAAACCTTTTTTTTTCCGAATAAAATTACAGATACATGTTTCCTTGCACTTTTTGCCCCGTCCGATTTTTTTTGATTAAACCACCTTCAGTTAAATTTTAATCCCCGGGAATTTTGTTGGGTTTCCACTGGTGAATTGATAGGTGCCCAAAAAAAAACCTTTTTTTATCCCAATCCCTTAAAGATAGTTTTTTTTTGACTTTTGGGGGGGCACTAAAATTTGTTCATTGAGGCACCTTGCAAATTAAAAATGGAATACTGCCAATTTTTTTAGTCACCACAGGTGAATTGATAGGGGGCCCAAAAAATTTCCTTTTTTTATCCGAAAACATTTCAAACGGGATTTTTTTTACTTTTTGGGGAGGCCAGCTTTGGGTTTATAGATTTACTTTGCAGTTTTAAAATTTGAATACAGTAATTTTGTAGTCACCACAGGGGAATTTTATAGGTGCCAAAAAATTAAATTTTATTATCCCCAAATACATTTTCGATAAGTGTTTTTTGCACTTTTGCCCAAATCCAGATTTGTTGATAGAGCCCCTTGCAGTTAAATTTGAATCCAGCAATTGGTAGAAACCACAGGTGAAATTTATAGGTGCCAAAAAAAAACCTTTTATTATCCCAATTTCATTAAGATACTTGTTTTTGGGCCCTTTGGTGCACTACAGCTTTGGGTCATTGAGGCCCCCTTGCCCCTTAAAAGTGGGAAAACTGCCCAAATTTTTTTTTTGTCCCCCAGGTGAATTTTATAGGTGCCAAAAAAAAAACCTTTTTTTATCCGAAACATTTAGATAGTGTTTTTTCCACTTTGGCGCAGGGGCCGCTTTGTTGGATTTTTGATTTTTACTTTGCAAATTTAAATTTGGGAATACAGCAATTTTGGGAGGCCCCCACAGGTGAAATTTATAGGTGAAAAAAATTTCCTTTTATTATCCCAATACATTTTCAGATAGTGTTTTTTGCACTTTTTTCCCCGTCCAGATTTGTTTTAATTTTTTGAGCCACCCTTTATTTTAAAATTTTAATCCAGAATTGTGTTGGGTTTTTACAGGTGAATTGATAGGGGAAAAAAATTCCTTTTTTTTATCCGAATAATTTTTTGGGTACGTGTTTTTTCACTTTGGGCAGGCAGCCCTTTTTTGTAGATCTACTTTTACATTTTTATTTGAAACCCAGCAATTTTGTTTTTATTTGAGGGGGTTTGGAATAAACTGTGATTTGCCGTCTTTTTAATAAGGAAAACTTTCCAAAAAATCTTCCATAACCCTTTTTTAAATTTTTTTAAATTTTTGAACATGGAGCGAAATTTTGGGGTGGGTTAAAAAGGGGAAAGAGGGGGTAGGACAAAGGAGGGAGAGGTTTGGGAGAAGGTGCTCCTTTTCCCCCGGCCCGGGATCAAAACCCCATGCCAGCGGGGTCGTTGTTGCAGGATGTCAGGCCTGTCATCGCTGGGTCAGGGCCCTGGGAATTCAGTATGAAAAAGGTCGCCCCAAACTGTCCCTTTAGTGGGGGTTAAAGCAACCTGCATTTCCCGCCCCCAAAATTTTTCAATTTTTCTGGGAATTTTTTGGGGGATTTTTCTGTTAAAAAGCAGCTAGATACAGGTTTTATTGTTTAAAAAAAAATGGTTTTTAACAGGGGCATTTGGGTTTTTCACAAAATTTTCAAGGTGGTAAGGGGATGGTGCTGTCAAAAAAAAGGGAAAAAGGTAGGACCCCTGTTAATGGACACAATTGCAAAATGATTGTTTTTGAAGTTTTTTAAATTAGCTATTTAAAACCCTTTATTGAGGGCAAACCAATTTTTTAAAAACAATTTAAAAAAAGGAAAAAAACAAAGGGCATGGTGGGATTCCATCCTATTTTAAAAAAAGTTTTTTTAGAATTAAAAAAACTAAAAAAAATTGGATGTACAAAATACTGGTAAAAAAAATTCCCCTGGGGGTTGTACAAAGGGAAGGGGACAGGAAAAACTTGGGCCAGATTTTAGGTTATTGGAGGACATTTGGGGGGTATGGAGCACGGACAGAAAAACCCAAAAAACAGAACAAATTTCCCCCAGCACGTTGAGTAAAATGAGAAAAAAAAATTTCCAAGAAAAAGGGCACCTGGGTGGAACAGGGGCGTTAACCACCTGTATTTTTCCAAATGAATTGGTCCGCCATCATCCCGGGGGTCTTTTACTGTGTACTGAGGAAGGCTGGAGGGTTTTCACACTTTCCCGCTTCCGCACTTGCTTCAGCACGACAGTTTTTTTGTTGGCCCGCGTCATCAGGGCATTTTAACCCGCGTGTTTAAAAGAAAGGGCCCGGCCAGGGTTTGGGCCCTTTTTCCCCACCCCCTGTAACTCCGGCCCCGGGTCATGCTGTGGGACAGGACGGTATAGTCAAAAGTCCAGGTTTTAACTAAAATGGTGGGGTTTAAAAAAGGGCCCTTTTTCTGGCACTTTTTTTAAACTGGGGGGGCGACAGGTTTAAGGGCATTAAGTGGCCCAGGAAAAGTTCTAGTCAATGTCCGTTTAAACAAAAAAGGGGGTTGAAAAACTCCCCGTTTCCGGCACTTTTTTTTAAACTGTGGGTAAGAAGGTTTTAAATTTGGGGGGGCATTTTTGCGGGACAGGACACAATAAAAGTTTGTGTCCAGTTTAAAAATAAAAATGGTGGGTTTTAAAGACTCCCTTTTTTTGGGACTTTTTAATCTGGGGGTCAAAAACAGGTTTTTAATGGTCTTTCTGCGTTCCCGGGAAGGGATAGTCAATGTCCAGTTTCAATAAAAATGGGGGTTGAAAGACTCCTTTTTCCCCCAAATTTTTTTTAAATTGGGGGGCATGGAGGTTTGGGGCTTCCCTGTGTGGCCCCGGGGCAGGGGTAGTCAATTTTCCCGTGAAAAATAAAAAGGTGGTTGAAAAAACTCCTTTTTTGGCACTTTTTAATTGGGGTTTAAAGCAGGTTTGGGGCTCATGCTGTGGGGCCCGGACAGGGATAGTCAATGTCCAGGGAAAACCTAAAATAGTGGTTGAAAGGGCTCCCTTTTTTTTGGGCAATTTTAAAAAGTTTTGGGTTAATGCAGGGGTTTTGGGGGTTTATGCCTTTTTCGTTCCAGGACAGGGTTTTTAAAAGTCCAGTTCAAGTAAAAAGCTGGTTTCGGAAATTAAAACTGCCTTCTGGCACTTTTTTAATTTGTGGGTGACGCAGGGTTTTAAGGGTCAATTTTGGGTACAAGACAGGGGTAGTGAATGGGTTTTGTGACTTTTTTTTTGGGGCCCTTTTTTAGCCCAAGTGGGTTTTGCCTAAGATGTGCGGTATCCCTTTGGGTGTTTGTGGCTGTTAATTCCAGCTTTTTTCCAGCCGGGTTTGGGGGTTTTTTAAAATTTTAAAAGGTGTGGGTGTTGGGTCTCCCTAGACTTTTTAAAGGTTTATCGCTCATAATCCCACTGATCACTTTTTCGAAAAAACCTTATCGATGGTGGGCGATATCAAGCTATCGCCCCAGGGCGATAGCCAACGTAATCGCTTTTAAAAACTAGAGGGGTGTTTCAAAAAAACCGTTTAAGCTTCTCAAATGCTTCAATGGGCCAGGGTTTTCCCCAATTACTGAAAAATTTGGGCCCTTCTTGGTCAAAGTAGTCCAAAAGGCCCGGGAAATTTTTAAAAAAGAAAAAAAATTTTCGTGAATAAAAAATTAAAACAATAATAATTAGCAAACCCCAGGAAAACCCCTGCAGGGCCCCAAGGGGATGAAGGGCAAAAAATCCCAAAATTTAGAAAAAGCATTGGGAATTTTTTCCGGGGTCCCATTCGAAAGAGTTAGGAGTCCCGGAGGGACCCAAAAAAAGGTTTCCTCCCGCACCCGAAAACACATTTTTTTAAATTTGACAAACAAAATTTTTCTTTCAGAATTTGGGAAAACCTGTCGTTTTGTGTTTAACGTGGGACGACCAATCCTCGAATTTGGGGTTAAAATGTATCCAGGGGAAAAGACCCTTTCAACAACCATGAGTTCACGGAAAAAATCAAATTAAAAAAGATTCTGGAACACCCCCGGGAAACCCCCCTTCCCCCAAACCCCAAGGGCCCCCTCCCCCCCCCCGGATACCCCAAAATGAAACCCCCCCCCAGTGTTTAAAAGGGGGTTTTCCCCCCTCATCCCCTTTCGGATACGGATGGGGTTTTAGGGCCCCTCTAAGGTCCAATTGGAAAACCCAAAATTTTCTTTTGGATTTGATTGGGAAAAGATCAGGGATCAATTGGGGGTTTTGCGGGTATTTGGTTTTTTTTTCCCGTAAAATTTTTTTAGTTCACGGTAATTTATGCATGGCGGAGGCCTCCTTTCCTTTTTTTCCTACAAAGAAAAACCCTGCACCCCTGGGAGGGCACTGAAGGGCGAAATGCCCCTTTCGTAAGGGTTTCTGGGGAAATTTTTTGTTTTCATTGCTAGTCTTTTTGGGACCAAAACAGGATTATTTTCCTCCCCTTTTGGGGAAACCTTTCTCCGGGTAATGGTCCCCCTGGCACAGTCGTAAAAATCTATGAGGGGGGTTTAATTTCCGGGCTGTTTCTGAGAAAATCGGGAGCAAAGTAAAGGGGGAAGGGAAAACCGGAATTTTGCCCACCTCAGTATTGCCCAGTTGGTAGGGAAAAACATTTTTGCAACACACCGTTGTCCCCCCTTGGGGCTAGTTCACCTTTAATTCCAGTTTAAACACTGGTTTTGTTTCTGAAGCCCCGGGGAGCCCCCCAAAACCACATTCCCGCGGGCCCGGCCCCCCCATGGGTAAATAGAATACACCTTTTCAATATGGGAAAAGGATTTCCAAACCACCATCTCCCGCTCAGGAAAAACAATGTTGGATTGTGCCCCGAAATAGTGGAGGGGAGTCAATTTGCCCAACCCCCAGAGAAACAAAAGCGGGGCTCCCTCAACAAAATTAGAAACTGATCCAGAATCCACCAAAACGCAACCCCCGAAACCCCGAAGCGACAAGTATGGAAAACTTAAATGGTAGTAAAAATTTTTAGAACAATTGGAAAAACCCCGCTCGCCTTGGTGATCTTCCGCAAACACCTTTGGTGCGGAGTTTTCCGAACCCGGTTTTCCCCTTTTGGGAAACACCCCCCTGGGTGCCCTGGCCTCTTCCCCCACAGTAAAAGCAAAAATTTCCCGGATACGACGAGAAATCCTACGGTCCCCTTTCAGGGAAATAGCAGAAAAAGCCCCCACTTGCAATGTGCTCCTCTGGGTTTTAAAACCCGGGAAAAGTGGGCGTAGAGGTGACTACGGGGGAACCCCCTGGGGTAGGGAAACCTTCTCTTGGGGACGTCTCTCCCTAAAACGTCTTTCAAGACGAACGGGTAAAGCCCTTGCCTTATTAAAAATACCGGGGGGGAGGGGGAAGCCACCCCCAAAAAATCCTTCACATGGTTTAGCTAACCCTAATCTAAAAAATTTGGGATTGAAAGGGGGCGGGGGGCGGTTTACCCAGACGGAAAGCCCGGGGCCCAAAAACGGAGCCTTTCTCCCCCACAGGCTTTTTACCCTTTCCTTTAAAGTGGTCAGTGGAGCCTCGGGTACAAATTCTCTACCCCGGGGCATCAAAGAGTACCCCTAAGGGAGCCCAAAAAACCCCATCCAACCCGGAAAAACAGGTTTTTTTGGGGAATCAGGTGGGGAACGAGAAATGACCACTCCCCGGAGGGGGCCCCTGAAGTAAGGGAAAATAACCAATTTTCCCCCTATTTGTCCTTTATTGCCCGAGGGTAAAATGGGCGGAGCCTAAAAATTTCAGGGGACATCCTCTCTAAATGCCAAAAAAACCCCCCCTGTTGACCCGAGAAAACCCGTCAGGAATTTGGGTGGGGGCTCCAAAAGGAGGGGCGGATTTGTGAGGGGCAATCTGACTTTTGGGGGGGCCTCCCGTTGTTTCTATCTCAGGCCAGATCCCCGGGGGTAGTGGGTTTGGGCCCCCGCATTGCTTACAAGAGGTGGGCATGGGGTTCATAGTGAGGAGAGAGCAATAAAGGGTTTTTGGCCCCGTCATTAAAAGGGGCACATAAGGGGGGTGCAGGGCCCTTGGGCTGGAACCTTTGCCCCCTGGTTCCCCCTCTGCTTGACGTGCTGCCCCAGGCGGCAGATGGGAAAAGGGCGACAGTCCCTTTGCTGGGTAAAGTGTGGGGGTTTTCAGGAGGAAGGGAAAAGGGCAGGGCAGTCCGGGTCATTACCAAATAGGAAACCAAAGCCACAAAAACCGAACCCCCAGGGACAAACGTAAAAAAGCCGGGGTTCCCAAAAACCAAAAAGGGAAAGGGGGTACAAGGGTCAGAAGGGCAAGCCGGGGTAGGAGGGAAAAAGCCCCGGGTTCAGGGGACCCCAGGTAAGCAGAAAAAAAAATAGCACAGGGGGAATTTGGCAGCCAGGGGAAAAAAATAAAGGCGCTGGACTCAGGCCCTTTAGGGGGGTTTAAATTGGGGTTCCCCCGGTTTCCGCCCTGTAGTGATTGGAGCGGCCTCCGGGGACCCCCCATTGGCCCGGGGGGCGTCTGTCCCCTCACAGAGCTGCCAGCAGCAAGAGGGATCAGGGTGGGGTTGGGAAAATTTAGCTGCTGGGGAGCCCGTAGATCCCTGCAGCCTGAGTGGAAACCTAGCCCTTGGGCAGCGTTTTTTTTTACCTATAAATACACCTGCAGTGACTTTTCAAAAATTTTGTATTAAATTTAAATTTCAAGGGGGCTCTACGAACAAAACTGGGGTGCCCAAAGTGGAAAAAAAACAAAACCCATTTGAAATTTTATACGGATAATAAAAGGAGTTTTTTTTTCCCCAAAAAAAAAAATACACCTGGGGGTGGGCTACAAAAATTCTGTATTAAAAATTTAAAATGCAAGGGGGCTCTATGAAAAAAACACTGGGACGCCAAAAAATGTGAAAAAAAAAACCCCATTTGAATGTTTACGGATTATAAAAGGTGTTTTTTTTCACCTATTTTAAAAACACCTGGGGGGGTGACTACAAAATTGCTGTATTAAATTTAAATGCAAGGTGGTTCTATAAAACAAAACTGGGCGGCACGTAGCAGAGTATGATGCCGCAGAGGTATTTGCCCCCAGGGTTGTCCAAAAATTTTCTGGAACGTGCACAGAAAACTCTTGGATGTCCCCTGTCAGCGGATCCCCTCTCTCCCAGAGGGTTGAGGCCCAGGCTGAGGCTTCACCTGAGAGTAGGCTGATGATAAACGCCACCTTGGCTCTATCAGATGGAAACTGGTGTGCCAGGACCTCGAAGTGTATGGTACACTGGTTGATTAATCCGCGACATGTATGGGGTTCTCCGTCGTAACGAGCAGGCAGAGGCAAGTGCAGGCTGGGACTGGACATGGCAGCAGATGGCGGAACCACAGCAGGTGCTGGAGCTGGCGTAGATGCAACTTCATCCAGCGTGCGGGGAACTGTCTGTAGCTTCTGGAAAAGTTGCTCCAGGTTGCGTGCCATGATGGTTAATTACGGCTACAAGGTCAGGTAGAGTCACTTGGCGGGATCCATTTAGTATGTCATTCGTACTGTCACGTTTACTGGCCGCAAAGCCAGAAGAAAACATCTGGTGAGGGGATCCTCAGGGCCCACCGCAGGCAGAGAAGGTGAGTGCAAGCGGTGGGTAGCCAAAGTGCAGGACAGGTGGTGGATTAACGGATGCTGTAGCTGTAGAACGGATGCACAATCCCAGGGTGACAACAGAATAATACAGCAGCAGGAATCAGCAGTGAGAGACTGGAGGACAGAACGTCAGGAGACAGCAGTGCAACTGGTGCGCTGGACATCGCGGGGTTAAGGCAGAGCCTCAACAGACACAGGGGAAACCAAGGGGTTAACACAGCAGGAGTTCAGCAGCAGAGGTCTAGCTCTATGGATGAACACCAACGAACTGACCCTGAGTCCAGGGAGAAAGTTCCTTATGAAGGAAAGGGTCAGAGATCACAGGCAGGACGCAGGAGCACTGTGTGCATAAATGTCTGCAGGCGCCCTGTGGGGTGCGCACACACGCTGGCGAAGCCACAGAGGACGGACACGTGTGGAAGCAGGACCAGGTGAGTAGCGCTGATCAGAAGCAGGTGCAGAGCAAACTGACACTGCCGCTGTAAGCCCCGCACAGGGAGCCACAGCGGATCCAGACACAGGGGCACGGACACGACTGCAGTCCAAGGCACGGGCCGCGGCGTGATCCGTGACAATACGGATAATAAAAGGCGTTTTTTGCACCTATAAATACACCTGCGGTGACTACAAAATTGCTGTATTAAATTTAAATGCAAGGTGGCTCTATGAACAAAACTGGACGGCACCAAAGTGAAAAAAAAAACCTAAATTTTAATTTATGTACAGATAATAAAGTTGAGTTTTGCACCTATCAAATACACTGCAGATACTAGAAAAGAACTGTATCCTAATATAAGTACAGGCTGCACAACATACAAGTAATATTTCACCAAAAACTACCCAAAAACTGTTAATCAAAACCCATTGGAATGCAGGGTCAAAGCACAATATCCACTCTCCTTTCAAAAAACTGCCTGCCAGCGTGTCTGTCTGTGTTTGCCCACATCCCACCCGGCTGTACAGTGCTAGATGCTCCTTTAAAATTCTCAGCCTAAGTAACTAAATACTGCAAATCTCTAATCTTCCTAAGTTCTAATGTTCACAGCTAAAAGCATAGTTGTCTGTGTGAACAAATAGGACAGTTTCGCTGAGCTGTTTTGAGAGACCGAGCACACGTCCTGCTCTTATGATACACAGACACACACTGAGGCTGAACAGGAAGGGCTGTTCTATGTAAAACGACGTCATGTGATTTTTCCAGCCAATCACATCCATACACATCCCAGTCATGACGTCGCACACCCCCGCTCACCCTGCTCTATTCTCTAAGCTGATTTGTGGCACCAAAATGACAAGAAGCGCCGAAAATGGCGCGATTATTAATAGATTATGCGCAGATTTCAACCTAAATTATCGCGTGATCGAAAAATCGATCAACATAAAAAACCGTGCCGATTTCAACTTTGTCGATAATAATCGCTCAACACTAGTTGTGATCTCTTTGGAGTATTTTTTTGTTAATAATACTGAATCAAATTTGCAGCAAGAAACCAGTATATGAAAGTGATTTATTTCTATTACAGAAGTGCTATGGTTCAAGAGAACGGGCTGTTTGTTTAGTGCTTGGTAACGAAGTTTGAGCTCCGGTCCGGTTACACCCAGCTCCCGCCCTCGGTCATAATTGGGAACACACGTCCAAGGGAGATGCAGGAGAGAAGTCACGGATAGGAGCATGCAGGGGAACGTGTGCACAGATGTATTAAACACTGTACAATATACACCATGTATCTGACATACATCATGCTGTAGAATGATTCCACTGTCACAATACTCAGCAGTAGCTGCTGGGCAGTGCTTATCGTGAGTATGTAAGTCGAGTACAGAGGCAGGCTTACCAGAATACAGCGAAGTCACGGACGAAGAACACGACTCCAACACAAGCTCAACAATGGTTTGCTTTAGTGAACTTTCTAGAACAGGATGATGAACAATACCCCCAAACACAGATGTACAAATATGTATCTTGGACCCCTGTGCTGCACAGCAGCACTGCCAGCAGTGTATCCTCTGGATTCCTGATAACTTTACCTACCTGATGATCTGTCATGACCAAACAGTACGAATGCCCAGAGGTAGAGTACCCAATCTGTACATAGTCAATCATAAGGAGCTCTAGGGGCGCAGATGTCCGGATGGTCTGAAGGGGAGCCCGCTGTTCAGTGCTCTTACTTAGCCCACAGGTACAACACTTGAGGCAAGCTTCAGACACCATGCTTAACAAGTCAGGGCAGTACACCAGTCGTTGAAGCCACTTATAGGTTTTGCCACTCCCAAAATAGCCACCTCTCTCATGGGCTTCCCGAGCAGCCTCTGGTCCCAATTACATGGGGATAACAATCTGTTAATGGTGCTGCAACTCTGATTGTAAGTAGATGGTCCGACACAGGAGGCCCTGGGAAACACTTAGCTTATCCCACTGCCTCAACAGCTTTTGCCCCTCCTGAGTCAGCTGGGCCTGCTCCTCTGGCCGGGGCCAGACCCGTGAACGGACCCACCCCTTCACTTTCTGTAAATCTGGCAACCATCCTGGACCCTCTGCCAATCAGCCACTGTCTTTCCCAACACCATCGGCATCCCAGGTCGCCACCCCACTTGAGTGTGCCACGTCCTGGAACACAGGGAACTGGCTAAAGTCAGGCATTCCAGTGTCCTCTAACTCCTCATCAATATTGCGTGATGGTAGTCTGACTGGAACCTGAGAGAGAGCATCGGCATTCCCGTTTTCCCGGAACTTAATACGGAATTGATATTTTGAGAGTTGGGCCACCCCTCTCTGCTCAAGGGCTCCAAGCTTAGTATTCTCCAAATATACCGATAGGTTATTGTCGGTCATGACAGTCACCTCTGCACATGTCAGGTACTCTGCGAACCTTTCAGTCATGGCCCACAGCAGGGCAAACAGTTCCAACTTAAAGGAGCTTTAATTGTCAGGATTGTGCTCCAAGTCGCGCAAGGACCGACTGGCATAGGCAATTACTCTCTCTCGCCCCTCCTGGACCTGGGACAGCACAGCCCCCAACCCATGTAGACTAACATCAGTGTACAGCAGAAAGGGGGTGTCAAACCACGCATATTCTAGAATTGGAGCACTGGTCAGCGCCTCTTTCACCGCATCAAAAGCATCTTACTTCCATCTCCCCACTCAATAGGGCGATTCTTTGAGCTGTATCCCTAAGTAGCTCATTTAAGGGGCCCGTCAGATGAGCGAAATGGGGTATAAACCTTTGGTAATATCCGGCCAGTCCCAGGAATGCCCGCACCTCTCGCAGTGTACATGACCGAGGCCAGTTTTGGACTTCCTCCACCTTACTGGGGGCTGGCTGTACCCCTTCCGAAGGGACTACATGCCCGAAGTACTCTATTCGCTCCTGGAAGAGCTGGCACTTCTTTGGCTTGATCTTAAGCCCATGGTCTTGTAGTCGTTCCGGAACCTGCCGCGGTTTCTGAAGATGGTCATCGAACGAATTCCCGAACACCACTACATCGTCCAGGTAGATCAGCATCGACTAAAAGTTAAGATCTCCTAGACCAGGGGTGTCAAACTGCGGCCCTCCAGCTGTTGGTAAACTTCAACTCCCATCATGCATTTGTATTTAATCTGTAACAGTGTGTATGATGGGAGCTGTAGTTTCTCAACAGCTGGAGGGCCGCAGTTTGACACCCCTGCCCTAGACAGTCTTCCATCAGCCGCTGGAATGTCCCTGGGGCGTTGGACAGCCTAAACGGCATCCGATTGAACTCGGAGAGTGTTATATAGAGATAGGCGCATTTCTAAAAAGTTTGATTCGTCGACTTTGCCGAATTTTCCGACAAAATTAGTTTCGGTCCGAATTACTTCGGGACAAATCTCGTTTAAAAAACAGCTATTTCCAGGCTGCACGGAGCCTGTAGGGTGCTGTAGACGTTGTGCCATGCTTAAATATGCAGAGGGAGCTTGGTTTGGTCTTCATACAATGCTGTGTTTTAGTATGACACGCACATGACTGCCGCCGTTCTTAGAATCACTTCACTCTAAAATTCCCTGGGCACTTACGGGGGCAAAACTGAGCAAAAAACTGAAGCAGGAATAACGGCTGATAAAGTCATGGCAGAACCAGCTGGAAAAAAACAATCTGAAGGCTACGATCCTACCATAGCGTCAAAGAACACTTTAGTGGGTTATCGGAGCCACCACAGATCGCAGCACAGTAAGGGGATGTCACAGCAGGAGTCACCCTGCGAGGCCACAGCATCCGGTGTCATCTACCAGCCATGTGTTGACCACACACTAGGTCATACACTTTCTCCCAGTTTGACATCTGACAACCCCAGCCAAGAGTACGGTGGGTTTGTCACACACAACCCTAGTTGGCATGGCCCGGGAGCGGTGAGGGGCTCTCACCTGTCCTCAACCCACCTCTGTCCCGTTCGCTTCCCACAGCCAGAGAACTACTATGTGCTGTGGCCTCTGCACAACTATACAGTGAGGGCCAACTATTTGAGGACAGTGGGCAGCAAAGAGGTGGGGAAGACATCCGCTGCTTCTTGCAGAAGTGGGCAAATAGTGATGAGGAGAGTTGCAATGGGGGGTTTGTTAAGAGTGGTCAGGCTTTGTACGGCGACACCATTGAGGAGAACGTCGGACACTAATCGATGTAGCCGATCGCACATGGGAGCCGGGAGAAGTAGATGAGGCTGGGACAAGTTATTCTGGTGCCCTAGTTAAACAAGGCATAAAGTGCCCCCCAAATGGAAAATTCAGTCCACTCCATGCCTTCTTATGCCCAAAGCCATCTTAACAGAATTACAGGCCCCTGGGCATGGCACTGCAGTGGGCCTTGCCCACATACATGACATCATCACACTTGGCCATGCCTCAAGATCCCCTTTCCGCCCAAGCACACCAAGTATCTACTCCACTTATAGTTGGACACACGGCTTCCTGCAGCTTATAAGACATTTGGCCAGGGCACGGGTGGCCTTTGGCTCCCTTAGCCAACATAGTGTTTTAAGTTGCATGTCCTAAAAATCACATGAACAGTTAATCAAGAAAGCAGCGTAGCCAAGGGATCCAGGGTTATGTTTCTTGTATTTCTCGGACATACATACACACTTGCGGCTTCGTATATTCTGGTGGGGCCCACTGGGCAATGCGAGTGTGCAAATGGAAATAAGATGGGCCCTGCTTGTGACCCTTGTTCTCCCTGGGATGAAGTGGCACCCTACGTGGATCGCCTATCCCCGCGTACAGTCCCAGGGTCCACGGCCCTGGAAGATTTCCTGATTAGTACTCTCACATGTAAGTTTAGGAGACGGTGAGGAGAAAGAGGGAGGCTTTGGACGACAGACCAAATCTGGGATCTTGGGACAGTAGAGAGTTAATGTCGGAGGCCGGAGATGTGATTAAGAGTTGGGTGTCATCAGCATATGGTGGTTTTGAAGCCATGTGATGCTTTTCAGCTATAACAAGACCACAGTTGACAAAGGGGTTCATCTATTATCATAGGGAGATAGAGAGCAGGAGGCTTTGAAGTGTCAGGCTAGTGGCGCAGCCCATAAGTCGGTAGTGTGGCCGGGAAAGTCAGACAGGGTGGCAGCTGCAGATGTCCGAGGTTGCGGAACCAGAACGGCCAAGATTTGACCCAACCATATTTGCAGGTACAGAAAGTAGCGGCACCGAAAAGGTCACCGGGGGTCAGAGGTCGGTAACCAGCTCAGTCAGTGCAGCGCTTTGTGATTAAAATAATCACTACTCGGCGGATGTGCGTTTTGTGGCGAGACAACAGAGGAGGGTTGGACCATTAAAACTAAGTAAGAAATCTGTCAGGGCAGAAAGTAAAGCGTGACCAGGGAACTAATCGTTGGCACCACGGCCTGGCATATACATCATGCAGTGTCACACACTAAACGTGTTTTTTAGATGTGGTGGTCCATCCTGTCCCTACAGCTGTAGCACCCAGTGGCACGCTCCATTTCAGGCAAAGTCAAGGCTTCACCACGATCTGCCGAAGACACACTACCTGTACCTATTACATCATCTACCAAGTTCCAGTTACTCCTGCTCCTCGGCACTCATTGGTGTGCCAGCAGTAGTTCACCGAGACGATTGCCAAGAGACAGCAGTCTGCGTCTAGCCATCCTAAGTGCAGATGTGACCGTTGGCTTCCGTGTCCAAGTTGGTGGTAACTGCACAGTCCCTCCCTTGTCAAAACGTGGTGGATCTGCACCATGCAAAGAACTGGCCAGGAAACTTGGCAATTCAACTTCAGCCATTGTTAACGGGACAACCGGGTAGTGGCTCCTCTCTGACCACCGCAAGCGGTTGGTTGCGGCCACGCCAGGGAGCAGGGTCTAAGGAGGTCCGGTTTTCACAGAGCGCCGCAAGGGCAGTATGGACTTTTCTGCTGGCAGGGAGTCCTTAAGGTCGTACCCCTGGCCGCGTATAGCTGAGGTGGCTGCGGGGCAGCGAGGTACAGATCGTAAGACGAAACTAGTAGTCAAAGGTCAGTCAACAGGTCAGGGCAGACTGTGGAGATTCGTGGTTAGGTAACGTAGCAGAAGTGTCAGGTACACAGCAGACCAGACATGGAACTGATAATAGGGATGCAATTGATAAACAGAATCTCAATGTGATTATACAGGGGGAAATTAGACTTGAACACGGGGGTAAATTGGATATGAACAAGAGTAAATTTATTTACAGGGGGAATTGATGATACAAGAATAAATATATTGTCAGGGGGAAATTTATTGATTAGAGAAAGGGCCAAGTTAACGATTTGTAAGATCCAAGTGGACAGGATGATTCCCTGGGCGAACCGAAGCTCACACACGGGAGGAAATGTTTAATCAGGGTTGTTCAAGTCTTACACCCATCTGCAAGAACATTCTAAAAAGGCAGGAAACTCTTTGCATGCACTCTCAGCCGTTCTTAACACCACAACACACTCTCCTTAAAATGCAGCGACACCGGCCTCCCAGATTAGGCTATGTCAACAGTTCTAACGGTGATTTCCACGCCTCATTAGGTTGAAATGACTCTATGAACAGAGAATGGTTATTAATGGTTTAGTGATGAGACACGTGGACAGGAGTATTACCCCTCGTGTAATTTATATGTCGGTCAGTGGCAGCTCCTGCGTGACACCTGCCGTTTGCTCAGTGCCCTCTTCATGCGGAGTTGCAGGTATTTGGCAGTCGCCAGGACGTACGGGATGAAATAACGTCATTGTATTTCACTGCTTCAATGTTGTCACGAGACGCGGTTAAGTGCGACTCACTGGGGACCACCGACATAAGCAATGCTAATAGCCCACGCCAGGGAGTCGGGATCTAAGTCTGGTACGGTTCTCCCAGAAGACCGCCGACAAAGCGGGATGGACTTGCTGTGGCGGGAGTCTTCTAGGTCGCTAGACACCCTGCGGATAGCTTGCCGGTGGCTAGAGGGAGCGCAGCGAGAGGTAACGAATCCGTAAGACGAAACTAGTAGTCAATGGTCAGGCATATGGTGCAGGGCAGGCGGGCGGAGATTCGAGAGGTCAGTAACGTAGCAGAAGAAAGGTGGGTACTCGGGCAGACAGGATCGGATGAAATCGTGGAAAATTGTATGTACAGGAATATAATATATTAACCTGGGGAAATTATTGAACAGGGGGAAAATTGAGATGAACAGGTAACAGGGGAGGGCCTCCCTTTTTCACCGCTTAGTTAACAGGGCGAGGTGCTCCCCTTTTTATGTATAGCCACGTTTGATGCAGCATGTTGGCTTTTGCTTCTTGTGTGATCTGTCCGATTCAGTTTTGTACTGATTACATCAACAATGGCACAGAATGATAAAATATAGCACCTAAAACAATTCACTCGTAGTTATGGTCGTCTTCATGTGTTCAAGTTCCAAAACGCTAACATTCAATAAAATGGTGTGTAATGCATGAAATGGATTCAACCCATCAGTTTATACTTCGTGAGTGTTGTTTGTATTGTCATGCTGTCACGCATCACGGGTCTTGGGAGTGCATGAGGACTTACCTGCTCACCAAAAAAACTCCCATGGCCACTCTCCATCAATACTGCAAGAAGCAGGGGGGTGTCCTGCCCCACCTCTTCGGTGCCAAGTGTTGCTGCTGGATCGGTCCTCATAATTGTTTTTAGTCTCGCGGTAGTAGTGCGCTGAGCCAGACCACATTAGTAGATCTCTGGCTGAGGGAACCGGTTGGGACAGTGGTGGGTTGAGGGACAGGTGAGGCCAGTGACCACTCCGGGGCCATGCCTTACTTAGGGGTGGTGTTGACGAAAATCACGACTCTTGGTGGGGTTGTCAGATGTCCATCTGGACGGAGGGGGATGACCTAGTCCAACAATCAAAGAACCATTGGGTTGTGTACAACTACACGGCCGCTAGATGAACCAGGCAGTTCTGGGCCTCAGAAGTGGACCATGCTGCCGGCGTTTCCCCTTTGCGTGTGCGGTGCCCTGTGCCTGCTCCGGAATGTTTGGTGCCTCACTGCCACTCACATGTGAAGAGCTCTGCCACCTCTCTGTCTGAAACATTACTGTTAGTTCGAATATGTACGCTCTGTTTAATGAAGATATGCTGTTATTTGATAAAAGACATCACCCTGTATTTGACTCAAATGGACCCACTAACAAGCGTTGGGGTAACCCTTGGATATGAAAACATGCGCTCCACACAATGGCCAGGGAAAAATTTAATTGTATGGTGCCGATTTAAAAACACTGGTATTTTACTGAATATATAAGCACCAACAGGCTTTATTTTCCTTCGGATATGAATAGGCTACAAGCAAAATTTTTCTTTCTTTGGCGTTGAAAAACATCGTTTCTTTTATAAGTACAATGCAGAAAAAATAATGTGGTAACCTTGGATGTAAAATTGCGCAAAATAAAATGTGCTGCAAAAATTAACCAGCTTTGTAGCTTGTTAAAACGGCGTTGTTTTTTACGGAAACATAACAACAGTAAATACCTCGTAATTTAACCTTTTGGAATATGTGTTATTGCTACAGCATAACTGTTCTTGCTTGGGCTGTGTTAAAAACAACGTTTCTTCTTACTGAGTACATCTGCAGAGAAAATCTACTTTTAGTTAACCCTTGATGTAAAATTGCGCAAAAGAAATGGTGACTGCCAAAAAAGTATCCAGCTTTGTAGCTTGTGTAAAACGAGCGTGTATTGTACGGAACACAACAACAGAAAAACTCGTCAAATTAACCTTCGGATATGAGTTATGCTACAGCCAAAAATTCTTCTGTGGCGTTTATAAAAACGTTTCTTTACTGAGTACAATGCCCACGAAAAATACTTAGTACCCTTGGATGTAAATTGTCGCAAAAGAAAATGTGCTGCCAAAAATTACCAGCTTTTGTAGCTTTTTAAAACGGCGTGGTAGTTTACGGAGCACAACAACAGAAAAATCGTAAGTTAACTTCGGAGTATAAATTATGTACAGCCAAAATTTCTTCTTTGGCGTGAAATACAAAGTTTCTTTTAATCTGAGTACAACTGCAGAAAAAATACTTGAGCTAAACCCTTGGATGTAAATTGCGCAAAAGATAAGGTGCTGCCAAAAATTACTGCTTTATTAGCATGTTAAATCGGCATGTATTTACGTGTAGCACAAACAACAGAAGAAAAATGGTATGTAACTCCTTCGGATTGAATTATTACAGGCAAAATTTTTTCTTTGGCGTTGAAAAACATCGATTTCTTTTTCTGAGTACAAATGCAGAAAAATACCTTAGTTAACCCTTGGATGTAAAATTGTGCAAAAGAAATGTGCTGCCAAATGACCCAGAGCTTTGTGATGTTAAAACGGCGGTGTATTTTACGGAACACAACAACAGAAAAACTCGTTAATTAACCCGTCGGTACGAGTTTTGCTACAGCAAAGTTTCTTCTTTGGCATTGAAAAACAAACGTTTTCTTTTTACTGAGTACAAACATGCAGAAAAAATACTTAGCTAACCCATGGAATGTAAATGTGCGCAAAAGAAATGTGCTGCCGGAAAACTTACCAGCTTTGTAGAGTGTTAAAACGGCTGTGTATTGTTTACGTGAACTCAACAACAGAAAAACGTCGTATTAACCTTCGGATATGAGGTTATGCTACAGCAAACATTCTTCTTTGGCTGTTGAAAAACATCGTTTCTTTTACTGTGTACAACTGCAGAAAAAAGTACTTATGTTAAACCTGTGATGTAAATTGAGCACACTAAAGAACTGTGCTGCTCCAAAAATTACCAGCTTTGTAGCATGTTTAAAACGGCATGTATTTTACGGAGCACAACTACAGAAAAAACTCGTAATTATACCTTCGGATATGAAATTATGCGACAGCCAAAAATTTCTTCTTGTGGTGTTGAAAACTAACGTTTTCTTTTACTGAGTAACTGCTGTAAAAAATATTAGTTAACCCTGTTGGATTGTAAATTGCGCAAAGGATAATGTGTGCATAAATTACCAGCTTTTGTAGCTTGTTTAAAACGGCGTCGTATTTTAAGGACACAACAACAGAAAAAGACTCGTAATTAACCTTCGTTATGAGTTATGCTAAGACCAAACATTCTTCTTTGCGGTTTAAAACAACGTGTCTTTTACTGAGTACAACTGCAGAAAAAAATACTTAGTTAACCCTTGGATGTAAATTTGTGCAAAGGAAATGTGATGCAGCAAAAATGACCAGGCCTTTGTTAGCGTGTTTAAACGGGCGTGTATTTTACGGAACACCAACAAAGAAAAACGCGTAATTAACTCTTTCGGATAGAGTTATGCTACAGCCAAACTTTCTGTCTTAGGCATGAAAAACAACGTTCTTTTACTGAGTACAAACTGCACAGAACAATACTTAGTTAACCCTTGGAATGTAAATGCGCCAAAGAAATGTAATCCAAAAATACCAGCTTTGTAGCTTGTTTAAAACGGCGTTGTATTTTACGGAATCACACAAACAGAAAGAAAACTGTAATTATCCTTCGGAATATGAAGTTATGCTACTCTGCCATAACATTATTCTTTGGGTTGAAAAACAACGTGCTTTGTTACTGAGTACAACTGCAGAAAATAGATTACTTAATTTATCCCTTAGGATGGTAAATGTGACGCAAAAGTAATGTGCTTGCCAAAAAATACCAGGTGCGTAGAATGTTGTAAAACGGACATGTATTTTTAACGGCAAGCACAACAACTGAAAATACTCGTAATTAACTTAGGTTGTAGGGGAATTTTGACTACAGCTAAATTTCTTCTTTGGTGTGAAAACATACGTTTTCTTTTACTGAGTTCAAATGCAGAAAAATTACTTAGTTAACCCTTGGATGTAAATTGCCGCAAATGAAATGTGCTGCCAAAAAAATACACAGCTTTGTAGCTTGTTAAAACGGCCTTGTATGTGTACGGAACACATTACACAGAAAAAACTCGTTAATTAACATGTCGGAAATGAGTTATGCTACAGGCCCAAACATTCATCTTTGGCTTTAAAAAACAACGTTTCTGTTACTGAGTACAACTGCCAGAAAATATACTTTGTTAACCCGGGATGTAAATTGTGTGACAAAAGATATGTGCTTAGGACAAAAATGGCACCAGCTTTGTAGGGGTTAAAAAACGGGCGTGTATTTATAGGAACCACAACAACAGAAAAAACGTAATTACCTTCGGAAGATACGAGTTATGTACTGCCAAACGTGCTTCTTTGGCATTGAAAAAATACGTTTCTTTTACTGAGTACAACTGCAGAAAAACTTACTTAGTTACCCTTGGATGTAAATTGCGCAAAAGAAATGTGTGCCTAAAATTACCAGCTTTGTAGCTTGTTAATCGGCGAGTATTTTACGGAACACACAACAGTAAAAACTCGTAATTAACTGTACGGATATGAGTTATGCTACAGCAAACATTTTCTTTGGCATTTAAAAACGTTGCTTGTACTGAAGTACACACTTGCAGAAAAAATACTTTAGTTAACACTTGGATGTAAATTGCGCAAAGAAAATGTGATGCCAATAAATAAATTTAAAAGCTTTGATAGCTTGTTAAATCGGCGTGTATTTACGGTGCAACAACACGAAAATAATCGTAATTAACCTTCGGATATAATATGCTTACAGCCAAAATTGTCTTATTTGCGTTTGAAAAACTTACCGTTTCTTCTTTATGAGTACAACTGCAGAAAAATACGGTATTTAACCCTTGGATGGTAAATTGAGACAAAAGAAATGTGTTGCCAAAAGATTACCAGCGTTGTAGCACTGTTGTAAAACGGCATGTATTGTACGGACACAAACAACAGAAAACTTGTAATTAACTCTTCGGATTATGGAAAACAAAAAAAAATTTTATGCTACTGCCTAATAATTTCTTCTTTGCGTTGATAAAAACAACGTTTTTTTACTGAGTCAACTGCAGAAAATCTTATTTAACCCTTGGTATGTAATATTGTGCAAATAGAAATGTGCTGCCAAAAATGACCAGCTTTGTATCGTAGTTAAAAACTGGCGTGTATTTTACGGAACACAACAACAGAAAAAACTCGTAATTAACCTTCGGATGAGTTTTGCTACAGCCAAACTTTCTTCTTAGGCATTGGAAAAGACAGTTTCTTTTTACTGTGTAACACTGCAGAAAATACTTAGCTAACACCTTGGGATGTATTGCGCAAAAGAAATGTGCTGCCAAAAATGGCCGATTTGTAGAGTGTTAAAACGGTTGTATTTTACGTAAACACAACAACAGAAAAACTGTAATTACTTCGGTTATGAGTTATGCTTCAGCCAAACATTCTTCTTTGGGTGAAAACACCAACGTTCTTTTCTTTCTACTGAGTACAACTGCAGAAAAATACTTAGTTACTCTTGGATGTAAATTGTGACAAAAGAAATGTGCTGCCAGAAAAAATTCCCAGCTCTTGTAGAATGTTAATACGGCGTCTGTTTTTTTTACAACAGAAAACAGAAAATACTCGTTAATAAACCTGTGGATATGGTTATGTGTCAACCAAACTGTCTCTTCTTTGGCGTTGAAAAAACAAACGTTGTCTTTTTACTGAGTACAACTGCGAAAAATACGTAATTAACCTTTGGATGTAAATTGCGCAAAAGAAATGTGCTGCTAAAAATTACCAGCTGTGTAGCGTTGTAAAACAGCCATGTATTTTCGGAGCACAACAACAGAAAAACTCATAATTAACCGTTCGGATATGGCTAATTATACAGCAGCAGGCCAAACATTTTCTTTGCTGTTGAAAAATCACTGTTTCTTTTTGAGTGACCCACAACAGCAGAACACTGTGGCTTAATTAACCCCTGGATCTAATTGCGACAAAAGGAAATGAGCAACCACAATTAAGTGGTATTGGATTTGTAAAAACGATGTTTCTTTAACTGGATACAACAAGCAAACAGGCTTTAATAACCCTTGGATATCATATTGCTCAAGAACTGAGCAGATAGCCATTAAAAAAGTTTATAATGCAGCTGAATTGGGACGGGTACACTAGTACTTCAGATCCAATACCCCACAAAAATCAAAATTAGAATCGTGTAAGAGAAAGCCGTCTCTGAGGACAAGCTGTGACACCCCTCCCCCCCAACAAATATCGCTGTATATAAGTTGTAGTCGACGGTATTAGTATGAGATTCAGCGAGCAGCAAAGCTTCCCTAACAGCACTGTTGAGAACAGTGTGAACTGCAGCGTCGTGCACGGACTTATATAGGTGCGGTGCTATGTAACCAGAATCCAGCCGGTCTGCTAGATTGGCTTCATCTCTTTCATTGTATTTAGGTACGCCTTTTCTTCCAGCCAGACTTCTTGTGCCCAGTAAACGCCAATGTGCTCGCAGCATTTTACAATTTAAAAACTCGCTTCGTTCCCGCGAATCACCCCAACTTTTCGGACATTTGTTCGATTCGAAGTTTTCCTGAAATTCTAAACGAAGTTCCACTTCGTCTTAGAATCAATTCGCATCTCTAGTCATATAGGCAGAAATGGAAAGCTGTCGTCTTGGCCCAATATCTTCTCAGCACACGGGTACCTACCAGTATCCGCTGGGCCTGATCGAGGGTCAAAAAGAACTTTTGCATGGCCTAGAGCGGACAGAACTCTTGTCAATCGCTGGAGGATAGGCATCAGAATGGTGTGGGTGTTTAGCTTTGGTATTCTACCACAGAAACCTGAGACTCCATCTTTTTTCGCACCAAAACAACAGGAGCGGCCCAGGGACTTTGACTCTATTTGAAGACCGGTTTCTCCAGAATGCTGGCGACCATGTCCTTTACTTTCATGGTGAGTTTGGGCAGGATTTTGTCCCGTACCTCATTCTCTGATGGGCGGGGCATTGCCCTATAGGGGACTTTCGTTGCAGACTATGGTTGAAGCACACCTCGTAGTCTTCGATCATGCCTCTGGGAACGCCTCCTGGAATGTTCCCAGAGAGTATCACTTCCAGCAGCTGTTGTTGCGCCTGGAGACATGTGCCTGCGGTCATTTCCTATCTGGAGTCATAAACACTCGGCCATTTCATTCTCCGATGAGAGGAGGCTCACCTTTCAGACCTCTCTGCATAGTTCCAGGCTGACCTTGTCGGGACCATAGCGGTGCTGTGCCTCTCGCGCGGAGGGGAGATATCTTCTCCAGGAACTAGTGCTTCAAGCTAGGAGGTATTTGCGGGAATGGTCAATCGCTGTCATGACATTTGAGGACATATCATAGGTACGCACCCCCTTTCACAATGGCAAGGCGCCGTGCTACCTAGAGTTTCAGTCCTTGACTCTTTCCCCGTGAAACTGGTTCGAGGCTTCAAGCTTCCAGCCATTTTTTAACTTCCGTCTGGTTCCCACCGGCAACATCAGTATTCGTTCGTATCACATGCGGTGGATCTGATCCAGGCTTTCGCTGGTGCCTTCACGTGCCCAATGGGGGTCCGACCGTATGTGAAGGCTTTTAATGCAGGCACTCCGCTCCTAACCATATGTCGTGGACCTTCTGATATGGGCCAGTGCGTGGTGGCCCGCTGCAATATTTTGGCACCTCTTTGGCATGTGGGGATCCAGGTTCTCGGAGCATGTTCATGCCCAGGATCACATCCACTCCCTCTTGATGGGTGATCCCCTAGCACAACGCTTTCTTGCCAATGTCTGTCCCAAACATTCGGACACTGCATCAAACTATTACTTGTACATCCAGCTCGCCATTCTTGGCTGCCATCAGCCTAATGACACTGCCATCTTCTGGCTCCATCATGTGCCCGAAGTGGCTCTAAAATAACTTCAAGGGCATCAGAGTACACTCTGAACCACTATCAACTAGACAGTACACTTTTCTGCCTTCTAGCTCTGCTTCCATAATGGGACTACTGGCGTAAAGATCGTAATCATCACACATGGGCTTTGGTTTCTGATGGCCCACCACAGGACGCCCAGCTACTGCGGCGGTCAGTCGTTTAACCCCGGTTCTGCCCTTACATGTTCGCGACACTCTCTGGTGATGTGGCCATACTGTTGGCAAGCCCAGCAGAGGGGCCCCCTAGACCTCTGCACACCTAATGGACCTCTTGCGACAGGACCCCGCTGTGGAGCTGCTCTTAAAGGAGTGCTGCGGGAAGACAAAGTCATTTCTGGAGCTTGTGGCCGTTCCGCCTTCATCTGGGACACCTCAAGCCGAAGTTCTCTCAACTCTGCTCGCAAAGCCTGGACCACATATGTTAAAGACTCTGCGTCACCCTGTTCTCTGCTTGCTTGGGCACTACTCACGGCCTTTACCATTATGGGCATGGGTTCCTCTTCCCTCTCTACAGTGGCGAAGTAAGCATTATAAAACATCAGGTCAGCCGACATTCTGGTCATCTCCTGCAATTTGTCCCGTAAGGATTTATTGTACAGTCTCACAATGAACTAGTCTCTTAGTAGCTTATGTACTTCAGGGAAAGCCCCCATAGCCACTGGGTCTCGCCACTTTATCTCATTCAATGTTTCTTGTAGGGCATTAGAGTACTGCATGAGGGTCTGCCTCTCTTTGCGGCCTGTTGAAGAAGTAACTTTGCAGGTGCACCACTTTCGTACACTCCCCTTGGGCCCCTTCCAACAGCAAGAATATATTCTTCAGCGTGTCCCTTTCAGACTCCGGCCACACCATTACCGTCCGCCTAATGTCCCTCTTCAAGGCCCCCAGGGCTCTCTCTGGCCCAAGTTCCGGAGCTGTTACATATTTTAACTGCGCTGCGTACCCTTTCTGTCCAGTCCTGCAGTGTCATGTTTTTCCCGTCAAATTTTGGGAGGGATTGTAATAGTGGCCCTAAAAGGACATAACTCACTTGGGCGGGTATTGTAGGGGCACCCTGAGCTTGGCTCTGGGCCAGCGCCCTTGACGCCGGGGGAAGATCTCCCACCGCAGCTCAGTTCATAACGATCACCATATCCTGCAGCGATTACACCAAGTTGTAAGTCGAGTACCAAGGCGGGCTTACTGGAATACAGCGAAGTCACGGACGAAGAACACGACTCCAACACAAGCTCAACAATGGTTTGCTTTAGTGAGCTTTCTAGAACAGGATGGTGAACAATACCCCAAACACAGGGTAAAATATTATCTTGGGCCATGTCGCACACAAGCGCCAGGATGATCCCGGACTCCTGATAACTTTACCTACCCATGGGGTTCGGAAAGGTCAATAACCCCTTACCTTTTAATACCGCAAGCACCAACGGGAACAATTGTGTGTGGTGGTGGTTGCAGGTAGGTAGGCCCCAGGTAGCTAAGTACGCAGGCCACAAGTAGGTTGTAGGTGGAATCCAAGTAGGTAGGCTACAGGTAGGCAGGTAGATTGGGCCCAGGGGGGCACCCCCCCGTAGTAAGTAGGCTGTTTGGGAAGCCTCTGGTAACTAAATAGGGAATAGGGGCCCCAAAAGGGAGCAATAGATAAGCTATAGGGGGGGCCAACAAGGGAGATAGCTATAGTGGAGCCACATAGATAGGGGAAAATAGGGGTTTAGTGGCTCCAAATAGGCAGGCAGGCTTTAGGCACATAGGTAGGCAAGCTTTAGGTAGACTATAGGGGCCATATAGGTAGACAGACAAGGTTTAGGTAGGCCATAGGGGGTTTTAAAGGGGGCAGGAAGGTTTAGTTGGGGAAGGGGGCCATATTGGGGAGGCAAAGGGGGGGGACAGGGGTAAGGTTTGGGAGGCAGGCTTTAGGTAGCTATAGGGGCCCTGGTAGAAGCAGACAGGTATTAAGGGGAGGCTTAAGGGCATAAGGTAGGCAGGCAGGGTTTAAAGGGAGGCAAGGGGCCATATAGGGAGGCAGGCAACATAAGGTACATAAGGGCCATAAGGCAGGAAAGGGATCAATAGCAAAAGGGCAGGCTTAGATAGGCTATATTGGGCATAAGGGTTTGCCAGACGGGTCGGGAACAAAGGGGGGTCAGGTTGGCTATAGTAGGGGTTTAAAAAGGGAGCCAGGAATCACTAGGCTACATGGGTCAGGGAGGTAAACCCGGTCTGGGATAACCAGGGCTGGTAGGTAGCCAGGTATGGGAGGGCTGTAAGTAGCCAAGGGAGGGTCAGGAGGTAAACCCGCGGGTCCGGTAGGGAGCCAGGGCAGGGAGGGGCTAGCCAGGGGCAGGTAGGTAGCCAGGGAGGGTCAGGTAGGGACCGCAGGTCAAGGGAGGGACCAGGGGCGTAGGACCAGTTCAGGTGGTAACAGGTCAGTAGGTAACAGGGTCAGGTAGGGACCAGGGAGGGTCTGGGGAGGTACCAGGGGCAGGGGAGGGGAGCCGCAGGGTCTGGGAATATCCAGGGAGTCAGGGAATACCAGGGAGGGCTGGTAAGACCAGGGGCAGGTAGGGGCCCAGGCGGGTGAGGTAGGGAAAACCTTGCTGGTAGGTAGCCATCAGGTCAACAGGCTATTTTAATGTTTTAAAAAAAAAAGAAATCCCTTACTCCCCCCCTTGCCAGCCCCTCGCAGCTCATCCCACAGCTGTGCTCGGGGGCCCGGCTTCAATAAGCTCTTTTCGCGCCCAGGGCAGCACTGTGTGGCGGGCCTGTAGAATTTTAACAAGCGGAGCTCCGGCGGCACTCCTCTCTGCTAACACCGGGCGGTACTGACTTTGAATGCTTGGGCTGGAGGGCACGGGCGTTCAGAGGCAAGATGCACCGGGCCCCGCAGCTCCGCGCCCTCACAGGAACTTTATGTTCTTCCTGGGCGCAGGGGTGGTACCACCGGGTAGGGGACTGGGCCCGGGCCCCCCTAAGACCCGGGGACCAGCAGCTGCTACGTCTGCTACCCCCTAGTTAGCCCGTTGTGGGAGGAAAAGAAAGTAAACCTGTGAAAAGGAAAAAGGAATCAAAATAGGGGCGCAGCTTTCCGTCTGTCCTTTGTAGTATACGGGTAAAAAAAATCAAAAGTCTAATGTAAAATCAACAGAGAGAGAAGGGGAAAATCTCACTGACAGCAAGGGGAAAAGATCTCACTGACAAACGAAAAGAACAGATCTCACTGACAGCAAACAAAAGAGAGAGAGATATATCTCACGACAGCAAGCAGAAAGGAGTGAAAATCTTACTGGGAGAAGCAAAGAAAACTCTCCCCTGACACAAGCAGAGAGAGATCCACTGACACAAGCGAGGGGAGAGAAATTCGACACAACGAGATCTCACTGACACAAGCAGAAAGATTCACTGAAATGCAAGCAGAGAGAGAGATATTACTGACAGCAAAGAGACTCACTGACAGCAAGCAGAGAGAGAGATCGTCTGACAGCAAGCAAGAGATCCTGACAGAAAGAAAAAGAAATCTCTCACTCACAAGCAAAGAGGGAGGATACTCACTGACAGCAAGCAGAAAAGGAGAGATATCTACTACACAGCATAGAGAAGGGAATTCACTACAGCAACAGAGAGAGAGATCTCACTGACAGCACGAAGAGAACCACGAACAAGCAAAGAGATCTCACTGCACAACAGAGAGAATCTCACTGACACAGCAGAGAGCGAGATCTCCGACAGCAACAGAGAGAATCTCACTGACAGCAGGGAAGAGAGATCTCACTGACAGCAGGCAGAAGAGATCTCAAGACAAAGCAGAGAGGATCTCACTGACGGGAAGGGGAGTGGGATTTCCCGACACAACAAGAGAGAGAGGAAGATATCTCACTGAGCAAGCAGAGAGGAGGAAACTCACTGAAGCAAGCAAAGAGAGATCTCACTGACAGCAACAGAGAGAGATCTCACTCACAGCAACAAAGAGATCCACTGACAGCAAGCAGAGAAGATTTCACTGACAGCAGAAGAATCTCACGACAGCAAGCAATGAGAAATCCACTGACAGCAAGCAAGAGAGATAGATTCAAGACACAAGCAAGTGAGAGATCTCACTGACAGCAAGCAAGGAAATCCACTGACCAAGGAGAAAGAATCTTTCTGACAGCAAGCAAAGGAGATCTCCGCAGCAAGAAAGAAAAGGGTATTTCACGACACAAGCATGGTAGGGGCGACGTGTTTTGGGGGGGTAGTTTCCTGACAGCAATCAAGGAGTGTGGGGAACATAGTGTGTCTGAGTTTTCCCCCTGACAGCAATCAAGGTATAGGTGGTGAGTTTTCACTGACAGGGTCAGAATAGTGTCGACGTAAGTGCGGGGTGAGCTTACATTTATATCGATCAAAAGGGCCTGCAGCAGAGAGAGAGATCATGTGCAATCCGAAGGGAAAAAAAAAGATAAATTTAAGTTTTTTTGTTGGAGATCTTAAGGGCAGAGGGGTTAATAATCTTCAGGAAATTTCACTATTGAGAGAAAGAGACAGAAAAAAAAATCACCCATCTTTCCCATTCTATTACAAATATGAACAGAAGAGGAGAAAGGAGATTAAACACTATGGGGCTACCCCTTTAATTTTACTCCAAAAACACAAAAAACCTCCCATTCCCTCAGCTCACACAGAATGAATCTTTCCTGCACACTTTGGGGCGTGTCCAGAGGGGAGAAAAAGCCCCTGGGAGAAAACACGACCTCTGTTTTCCAGCCTGCTTATAACCCGCATAAATTCCAGTGCAACACAAGGCCCTGCGCTTCACCTACAGCCTCTGTGCTGCCGGACACCTCAAAACTCCACGCTACCCCTGTCTTCAACATTTAGATCCCGGGGTTTTGCACCTAAACCCTCCGGTGAGTCCTCCACACTTCTGCCCATGCTCTGATCAAGTCAAGCACTCTCGCTGCAGGGGATTGTAACAGCATCCTTACTTCCACCTGATTTATTGCCTGAATGCAGTCTTATTAAAGCCAGCTTGCCTGATCATATCACACAGACCTATAGTACATCTTTGTCCTGGTTCTTCTTATATAACAGGCAGTGACAGAAACTATTACCTGCCTCAACTCAAGGGATCTGTAAAAAACACAGACCGGGGGGTTGCTAGGGGTCCCCAAAACATCCGGGGGGCCCGGGCCCTTTGTGTTAAGTTTTGCTCAGTAGGGCTGCGTTCATCCAGCATTTTTCATGCCCCATTGTGAAGTGTGGCATGTATTTTTACAGATAAAAAAACTGACCACGCACCTTTTATTTTTTCCCCCAGAACAGTAACCCTAGCTCTCAGTGAACCATAATTTTCCATAATTTCGGGGGTATTGAACGCAATTACACCCGAAATACGGACCGAATACTTGTTGAACAACCTTTTGGGCTGTTCACATGGCCCCTAACTGCACGTGTAACCCCTTCAAAATCCACAAAGCTGGCGTTTTTTGGGAAAGCGCTGTTCGGGGGGGCCCGTCCCTTCACTACCAAAATCACGGCGCATAATGCCCAGAAAAGTGACCCGTCACTTCTCTCCCCCGGGGGATACGTACGATCTTGTAAGTGGATTTGTTTGTACAGTATGATGGTAAAATTTTGGTGAGGGTTTTTCCCCCCTTTTATTATCTACATTTTCTAAAAGCATGTCCTGGTAAAATGGCCCATGGTCAGGGGGGTTTGGGCGGAGGGGAGGGAGGGGGGGCATCCAAAAGTTTGCTTTGGGGCCCTGGCTCTCTAGTTACGCCCCTGATACACACACATATATACACATATATACACATAAACACATGTATATATGTGAGGCACTGGATATCATATATCTAGATTTTTCTTAAAGAAATTTGATACGGTGCCACAAAAAGGTTGGTAAATTAAAATGAGAATGCTTGGGACTGGGGGAAAATGTGTGCAGTGGGTAAGTAACTGGCTCACTGATAGAAAACAAAGGGTAGAAAATTAACGGTACATTCTCAGACTGGATCGCTGTTTACTAGTGGGTAAACCCCAAGGGTCAGTATTGGGCCTATCCTCTTTAACATTTTCATTAATGATCTTTACCCCAGGAATACACAGTAAATATCGATCTTTGCAGACGATACTAAAACTCTGTAAAGTAATCAACACAATAGAGGATAATAAGTTATTACAAAGGGATCTGGATAAGTTGGAAGGCCTGGGCAGGGAAATGGGGAGATGAGGTTTAACACTGATAATGCAAGGTTATCACATGGGGAAGAGAAATCCATTAAAATGATTACATGTTAAATGGAAAAACACTGGGTAAAAAGTGACATGGAGAAGGAAATTGGGAATCCTGGTGGAAAAGTAAACTTAATTGTAGCAGCCAGTGTCAGGGGAAGCAGCAGCCAAAGCAAATAGGATCATGGGTGCATTTAGAAGGGGCATAGAAGCACATTGATGAGAAAAATTATTCTCCCATTATTTCAAGTCACTTTGGTTTGACCACACATGGAAAAAATTGTGTACAGTTTGGGCACCAGTGCACAGGAAAGGGAAAAATTGTAAAAGCTTGAACAGGTACAAAGGCGGGCAACAAAAATAATAAAAGGACTGGTGGACTACAGTACAAAAAGAAAGATTGGGAAGAAATTAGGGTTATTTAGTTTAGAGAAAAGACGCTTCGGGGGGACATAATAAATATGTTTAAATACTCAAAGGTTCAAAATAGAGATTCTCTCCCAAGATTTTATTTATAAAACAGGGCTGTATCTAGAAAAGGGGGCATCCTTTACGTTCTTGAGAAACGAAAGTTTCTACATAAACATAGAAAGGGATTCTTTACTGTAAAAGCAGTGAGACTATGGAATTCTCTGCCAGAGGAACTGGTCATGGTGAATTCAATAACCGAGTTCAAAAAGGGTTTGGATGCATTTCTGGAGCGTAATAATATAAAAAGTTATAGTGACTAGGATTCAGGAGAGAGGTCTTGATCCAGGATTTTTCTGATTGCCAGATTGGAGTCGAGAAGGAATTTTTCCCTGAAATGAGGACAATTGGCTTCTAGCTCATTGGGTTTTTGCCTTCCTCTGGATCAACACCTTGGCACAACAGGCTGAACTAGATGGACGACTTGTCTTTTTTTAGCCTTACAAACTATGAAACTATGAAACACATACACACATATATACTCATATACACATACACATGTGTATACACATATAAACACATACAGACACATATACACATACACACATTTATACACATATATACTCATACACACATGTATACACATACATACACACATGTATACACATATATACTCATGTATACACATGTATACTCATACACACATATATACACATACACACATATATACACATACACACATATATACACATACACATGTTGTCACGGTTCATGCCGCGGTCCCTGCCTTGGACCGTCGGCCTGTCCGTGCCTGCCATGTCTCTGCTGGGGCTCCCTGTGCAGGGGTCCCAGCAGCCGGTGTTCTGCTATGTACTTGCCTGTCCTGTCCAGTCTTGTTGCTTCCTGGGACCTGTCTGTGCACTGTGCCTCCTAAGGCGTGCGCGTGGCAGCTTCCTGCCTATTTATAGTTTCCTGTTCTGTGCACCTTCCTTCACCCCTGACCTCCGGCTATAAGAGGAAGTTCTTGTCTCTACTCTGGGTCAGTTCATTGCAGTCTGTTACAGCCTCTTGCTGTGTCTGGTTGTGTCCATCTTGAGCTCCTGCCAGTATCTCTGGACTTAACCCTGGAGATGCTGGTCCAGTCTGTGTCATCTGAGCTCCTGACCTTCTGTCTGTCTCCTGTTACGTCTGATGTCTCTGCACCTGTCCTGTGGTCCTGCCTCGGCACCTGTTCCTGGTCTGTACCTGTCGTGTTACCCGTCGGTTCCTGTTGTATCCTGTGGTGTACGTTTATCCCTCCTGTATCCTGCTGTGTTCCTGAGTACGTTTTACCTGCCCTGCTTATGTTTCTCCTATGTTCCTGTGTTCCTGTCCTGTACCCCCGGCTGTCACCGGAAGGTAGCCACGTCAGGGGTAGTGACCTGGGGTCCCGCAGCCAAGTCCATCCCGCTTTGCGGCAGGCTCTGGGGGAGACCAGGGGCCCCTTAGACTCCACTCCCTGGCGTGGTCCTACAGCTACCACCTCGCCTGCGGTGATCACAGAGGATCCACTGTAACAGTGCGGCGCTGACAGACGTATGCCGAGGCGCCGACCGCCGACATCCGGGTGTGGATCCTCTGTGATCACCGCAGGCGAGGTGGTAGCTGGAGGACCACGCCAGGGAGTGGAGTCTAAGGGCCCCTGGTCTTTCGCCAGAGCCTGCCGCAAAGCGGGATGGACTTGGGTGCGGACCCCCAGGTCACTACCCCTGACGTGGCTTTCCTGCGGTGACAGCCGGTACAGGACAGGAACACAGGAACATAGGAGAAAAATAAGCAGGCAGGTAAAACTACTCAGGAACACAGCAGGATACAGGAGGGATAAATGTACACCACATGATACAACAGGAACCGGACGGGTAACACGACAGGTACAGACCAGGAACAGGTGGGCCCAGGCAGGGGCACAGGACAGGTGCAAAAGACATCAGAAAGTAACCGGAGACAGACAGAAGGTCTGTAGCTCTGATGACACAGACTGGACCAGCATCTCCAGGTTAAGTCCCGAGATACTGGCAGGAGCTCAAGATGGACGCAACCCGACACAGCAAGAGCTGTAACAGACTGCAATGAACTGACCCAGAGTAGAGACAAGAAACTTCCTCTTAAAAGCCAGAGGTCAGGGGTGAAGAGGAAGGTGCACAGAACAGGAAAACTATAAATAGGCAGGAAGCTGCTGCGCGCAACGCCTTAGGAGGCACAGTGCACAGACAGGACCCAGGAAGCAACAAGACTGGACAGGACAGGCAAGTACATAGCAGAACACAGGCTGCTGGGACCCCTGCACAGGGAGCCCCAGCAGAGACATGGCAGGCACGGACAGGCCGACGGTCCAAGGCAGGGACCGCGGCATGAACCGTGACAACATGTGTATACACATATATACTCATACACACGTATACACATATATACACATACACACATGTATACACATATATACACATATACACATGTGTACACATGTATACACATACACTTGTATACACATCTATACACATACACATGTACACATATACTCTTGTATACACATGTATACACATACACACATGTATACACATACACACATGTATACACATATATATCATACACACATGTATACACATATATACTCTACACACTGTT
>JAODAL010035743.1:0-42584 GCA_025379985.1 Phyllomedusa bahiana
GATACAAAGTGTCTGACTGCACCCGAATGTGTAATCTGCATTTTACGGATGCCGGCTAAATGTTCCTGGATTCTGGTTCTCAGCTTATTGGAGCATTTTTTCACCATATTTTCGCTGGATCCTTCATGTTTCATGAATATACGCTGCTACATTGGGCTCTTTGCCGGGAGCCAGGATTCCGTGCGCCGGTGGAAGCTACCTACTCAGCTGAGAATTTGATTGCTATACAACGTGGGGAAACTAGGTGAGCGATCCTTCAAACAGTTTTTCTTTTGCCGTAATCGCTCATAATCGATGCTCACTATCGAAAAATCTTATCGAAAAGGGCCGACATCGACTATCGCTCGATCTCGATAGCCAACGCAATCGCTCAACACTAATTAACAGTAAATAACATTTTAGACATACAGTGGTAAAAATAAGTATTTGATACACTGGCAATTATGCAAGTTTTCCCACCTGCAAAGAATGGAAAGGTCTGTAATTTTTATCGAAGATACACTTCAACTGTGAGAGACAGAATCTAAAATAAAACATTAAATCACATTGTATGATTTTTAAATAATTTATTTACATTTTATCGTATGAATTAAGTACTTGATCACCTACCAACCAACAATAATTCTGGCTGTCATAGACTTGTTAGTTTTTCTTTAAGAAGCCCTCCTACTCTATACTCATTACCTGTATTAATTACACCTGTTTGAACTTGTTACCTGTATAAAAGACATCCATCTACACAATCAATCAATCAATCAATCACATTCCAACCACTCCACCATGTCCAAGACCAAAGAGCTGTCTAAGGACAACAGGGACAAAACTGTAGACCTCCACAAGGCTGGGATGGGCTACAGGACAATAAGCAAGCAGCTTAATGAGAAGGCAAAACTTGGTGCAATTATTAGAAGATGCAAGAAACACAAGATGACTGTCAATCTTTCTTGTTCTGGGGTTCCATGCAAGATCTCACCTTATGGGGTAAGGATGATTCTGATAAAGATCAGGAATCAGCCTAGAACTAAATGGGAGGACATGGTCAATGACTAATGAATAGAGCGGGAACCAAAGTCTTAGAGATTATTACTAGTAACACACTAAGCCATCATGGATTAAAATCCTGCAGGGAACACAAGGTCCCCCTGCTTACGCCAGCACATATCCAGGTCCGATTTAAGGTAGTCAATGACCATTTGAATGTCCCAGAGAAGGCATGAGAGAAGGTCATGTGATCAGTTGAGACCAAAATAGAAGTTTTTGGTATCAACTACACTGGCCATGTTTGGAGGAAGAAAAAGGGTGAGTACAACCCCAAGAACACTGTCCCAGCTGTGAAGCGGCACAGGACGACTGCAAGGTATTGAAGGGAGGATGGATGGTGCAATGGATGGCAAGATTTTGACAGACAACCTCCTTCTCTCAGTAAGCGCATTGAAGATGGGTGGTGAGTGGATCTTCCAGCATGACAAAGACCCAAAACATACAGCCAGGGCAACTAAGGAGTGGCTCCGTAAGAAGCATTTCAAGGTCCTGGAGTGGCCTAGCTAGTCTCCAGACCTGAACCCAATCAAAAATCTTTGGAGGGAGCTGAAACTCAATGTATTGACATCCCCAAAACCTGAAAGATCTTGAGAAGATCTGTATGGAGAAGTGGGCCAATATCCTTGCTGCAATGTGTGCAAACTTGGTCAAGAACTACAGGAAATGTCAGACCTCTGTAATTGAAATCAAAGGTTTCTGTACCAAAAACTAGTAATATGGTTTCTATACAAGGATCCTATCTCCTGAAGCAAAATTTTATCACAGCTAGTGACATAAACTAAGCCAACTAACAGAAGGCAGAAATTAAGACTACACTGGTGTAACATGCACCAGATTTTACAGCACTATGATAAATGTGGTGTATTGTAAGGGTATGTTCACATGACGAAATTGTGGAGTGTACTGCAAATATGGTAAATTCAATTAACAAGTACAGCACTCACTGAATGTGGTGTAAATCGTCATTCGGATTTTATGATCATATTTTTCAGCACATAATGTACGCATGTAAAAAGAAGTGACCTGTCAAAACATTTGGACGCTTACGTGGCAAGAAGTCTAGACATGTGAGGCAGAGAACTGCCTTGCATTGAAAGTACGCGCTGATCAGCACGTGCTTTCAACAGCACTAATGAAGACGTATTGTGGTGCGTACCTATATGCGCCACAATATGTTGTGTGAACACACCTTTTCACTGTCTAGTCTAACTTTACACTGTTCAAGAGTAAGACAGTAGTGCTAAATCTAGTGTTATAGTGTTATACTCTATGTGTTATATAAAAAAAAAGATTAAAAAGCGTAGTCTGTGAAATACATTCTGCCATGAATTGTCTACCTATCCACATTTGTGTGGTTTGTATGGATTTGTATGTACTCCTCTTGTTCTTGCTGCCCAGATATCTCATAGCACAAAATTACTCTCTTAATACTTAATAAAACACCATTATCTGTTTTCAAGCATTGATGCTATGCAAAGACACCATGGTCGGTTGCCTCAAATAAATCACTACTTTTGTTCTTTACACTGAAATCCTTTAAATCTAACATGAATAATACAATAGGTGGTTTAAGTGAAACTTGGCTCTTAGTACTGAAGACACTAATAAGAGAATCTAAACTTTGGTTTCAAAGCAAATCTCTTCCTAGTATGCAGAGGATAAAGTGTTTTTTGTTCATTTACTTCTTTCTTATTGGCTTGTGTGTGAAACCCATTGTTAAAGAACGGATAAGGAGGGATAATGGATGGTGTAGGATGATGCGTGTATATCACTATTTTATAACTGAACTTATCCTATATTATTCTCAGAGTATAACCTGCATTAAAGCTAAATGTGAAAGTAATTCAGGATTTACTCTCAAAACCCTTTCTGGTTTGCAGGGCCATACTCAATAAAAACTGTAAAACTCTTTATAGAGCATGTGGTCTGTTTCTCTTGTTCTAATAAAGTATTATATAAAGCATTGATTTATTATATAATACATTCAATATGCCGGTGCATTAAAAACTATATACAAAGGTTTTTACAAAATGCTTCCAATGACATCAAGCAGGAAGTAAGGCAAAGGCTACTTGGTGAATTGTGGCTACTGTATATGACATAAGATTTGAATGTCATGTTTCTGCATTGCAGATAATAACAACATCAGACCCACAACAGTTGTCAGAAATCTGAACCTGCTGTATTTTGATTATACAACCAGAATCATTGTCATTAGGGGTTATTTCAGCAGAATGAACATCGTGATCTTATTGTGCGCAACCACACATCACCATGACGTCCTGACCATAAAAAAGATCTATAAGAGGGTCATAGACCGGTGCTCACTTTGAAACATCTGGGTAGCATTTCAACACTTATGGATGAAGAGCACTAGTATACTCTCGGTCATCCAAAAGAGATCTGCTGTATAGCATATGGAACACACCATTGAAGGGTCATTTGTAGTGGCTGTTTAGTGTGTGCTATAGCACCTCATTATATAAGATATCTATCGAATAATCTAGTGTAAATAAGACTTAACATTGACAGATTTTGTTTAAAAAAAAATTCTGGTAACATAAAATAAAGAAATGCTCTTCCTAAGTTGGTACATCATCCAAACCCATTTAAAATTATATTCGTATATACTCGAGTATAAGCTGACCCGAATATAAGCCAGGACACCTAATTTTACCACAAAAAACTGGTTAAACATATTGACTCGAGTATAAGCCTAGGGTAGGAAATGCAGTAAGTGATGCCCCTTCATTAACCAGGACAGACAGCCATAGCAAAAAGCAGCAACTAGAGGACTTGGTGCCACTATGTATGAAATGATTGTCCCCAGGAATTAGCCAGGTAGGGCTGTCCTGTAATTAGCTAAGTAAAGCTGTCCCTGTAATTAGCAAAGTAGGGCTGTCACATGCACATTACACACATAAGGATCTGCTACACACACATTAGACACAGCTCTGCTGCAGGTACATATAACACACACAGCTCAGCTACATGCACATTACACACATAAGGCTCAGCTACACGCACATTACACACAACTCTGCTGCAGGCACATATAACACACACATACACAGCTCTGCTTCAGCTCATCCAGCAGTGATTACAACCTGTATAGCAGAATCCTGCAAACACTGACTCCTCACTCTGTGTGACATCATCACAGGTCACTTTCGGGTGAGGTGAGTTTTATTTTGGATACATAGAACTTGTGTAACATTTACACTTGAGTATAAGCCGAGGGAGGCTCTTTCAGCATAAAAAAATGTGCTGAAAAAGTTGGCTTATACTTAAGTAGATACGGTATGTAAATAAATATACATTCAGAATTCCTACACTGGGATTCAGTGACAATATTCTTGTTTTTCAAAGAAGTGCTGGTAATAACTATAAATACTACCACTATTCCTTCTTCAGCATTGCTGGTGACATTACTACTCCCATAAAAATCTATTGCTAAGCAATGGTCCACATGTATTTAGTATATGAGCCCAAAACAAAAAGAAAAAAAAAATCACTGGACAACTCCAAATTGTAAGAAAAATTATACTGGGACCTTTTTTTAAAAAATGTTATTTAAAAAAGATATTTTTAAAGCTAAGAGACAAATTATAAAACTTCTAGGTCAAAACTCATGGGCGAAGTATGATCGGCTTTTCCCCTTTTTTGCGTATACGCGCCTTCCCCCCCGAAACCCCCGCGTGGACGCGGGGGTGCAGTGTTAGGGGGATTTTCGCCACTTTCACGCGCCCCCGCTGAAGGGGCGGGCAAATGGCCGCGGGGACGTTCCGGGCAGGGTGCGGGCGCTCGAAAACTCCGAGGCATTACGTGGCGATCGCAAAGCAGGCCAGTGCAGCGCTCGCAGCTCTGACAGCAGACCTGGTTTTTTTTGGTCTAAAGCTCCGCAGAGGCAAGTGAACAGATGGGAACATGCGGGAAACATAGAAGATCGCGAAAAATTTCCCCTGTCTGCTCCTTTCACAGGGGTTTTTAAATTTCCAAAAAAACGCCTTTATTTAAAGGGGGAAAAAAGTGTCAGAAAAGGCGAAGTAAAAAAATAAACATATTTAAAAAAAAAAAAAAAAATTTTTCCAAAACTCTAAAAAACGGGCAATATAAAAATTATGATATTGAAAAATTGCCCCGAAATACAGTAATTCCAAAATTTTAAACCCTTTTTTATGGTCGGCAAAACCCCGCCAACAGAATAGGGGGGACAGTGAACCATTAAAAAAACCCATGGGAAGGATAAAACCAAACAGAAAAACCCGGCGGGAAATTCAAAAACGTAAAAAGCAGAAAAAACTGATTGGCTGAGCTAGCGGGGGCTTGGGAGCCGGCCAATCAAAAAGGGAAAGACCAAAGACCCTTTTAGTCTAGGAGAAGTTTTAGCCAATCAAAACCACGGGGGGATAATTCCCAAAATAAGGTATAAAGACAGAAAAGAGCGATTTGGCTGACTACGGGGGCTTGGGGTATCCCAGCCAATCAGAGGCGGGTACTTTTCCTCCCCTTATAGCTAGAGAAAGGGCGCATGAAAACTCGGCATCACGCCGTGGGCATAAGTATTTAACAAAAATTATTTTTTAATGGTTTTAAAAAATTTTGAATAAAGAGCAAACCCTTCCCTTTTCAAATAAAACGTTTTAAAAAACCCCAACAACGCTTTGTCCCCTTTAGACCGCCTACATAGGGGAATTGCAATAGAGAAAAATTTGGGGGGAAATACAGTAATAAATTGTTTAAGCTATTCTCATTGGTCGGCAGAACCAGCCAAACAGAATGGAGCGACAAAGACCCATTAACCTATGGAGAAGTTGGCCAACAGAAAAGGACGACCCCTGGCCCTTTAAATATGAAGAGCAAATTAAACCAATCAGAAAAGGAGCGACAATGTCCCCTTATATCCTATGGAGAAGTTTGGACCAATCAAAACAAAGACGGGCCATTCAAAATACATAAAAAGACAGAAAAGAGCGATTGGGTGAGCAAAACGGTGGTTAGCACCCCAGCCAATAAGTGGAGCTACTTTCTCAAAGGTCATGGGGGAAAAGAAATTCGAGCGCGCTTTGATTGGCTAAGTTAAAAGAGGCGCCCTTTTTTTGGACCAATGGGGAGCGAGCGCCCCTATGGGTTTTCTAATGCAATCTGAAAAAAAACTGCATGGCCGAAAAAACAAAATTTTAACACACAAAGTGGTCCCAGTGTATATAAAACGAATGAAAATATGGGGGGAACGAAAAAAAAAAAAAATAATTCATAAAATCATGTTTATTTTTTTTTATTTTCGTTGCACCCATACTATGACCTTGGCTAAATGCAGCAATTGTCAAAAGTTTTTTAAATTTTATGACTTTGAACTTTTGTAAACCTTGGGGCCGTATTTTGTTCCAAATAGTGCAAAAGCTAAGCTTTCACTTAAAGGGATTTGCACCAGACCAATTTCTGACCTCCGTTTCAGTATGGGGGAAACAAATTAAAAAATCACGGATCTAAGCCAGTGGAGAGAGGGGGGAGGGGTGGGGGGATGAGGAAATCCAAAGGGGACTCAAAACTTAAATTTAACTAATAAAAAATACAAGATATTCAATACAGCAAGACACAGAGCCTAATGCACTGTCAGGAAAAACCTTATCTGAAGAGCTTATGTAAAATTTAAAAAAAATCATGCAGCAAGACACAAGACCCCAAAACAGACACACACAGCCAAAGACAGAGCAGCATAACAATCCTGTGACATGTTCACTCCAAATAATCAAAATATAACTTGTGAAAAACTGTATACAAAAGAGAACACCTATTAAAAAAACAATTGAAAGCTTCTTCATAATAAACAGGATCTAATAAACTACAGCTGTTTATTCTGTTAAAAAAAAGAAAAATATTGAACCCACCCGGTTTTCCTTAAAAGACCCCTTCCCCCCCGCCCTGTCATCAAAAAGAATGATCCGCAAGGCGCCTTCAGCTCCGGGGTCGTGCAGGGAAGCTTTGGGTAACCAAGGGGGGGTTAGAAATGCTTAGCCCTCAGATTTTTCACTTTTTTTAACACAATATTTAGAAAATTATTAAATCCCATTTGGATTCCCACGTCAACATTACATGGGGGCAAAACCCCTTTAAGAAAAATAATTTTTTATAAATGTACTTTAAGCTTACTGTATAATATTTGTTTAGTACATACAGTATTATCTATGAATTCATATTCAGATTCCCATTGTACATCCCATAGTATAATTAAAAAAACAAACCCCACTTTGTTATTAGTCCATTCGTTAAGGAAATTAACATTCCCAGCCACACTTGAACACCCCCAAAATTAATTTTCTTAGATAATCTACTCTCATCCCATTCATTTTTTTTGTGGGAAAAATTCATTCTTTTTCGGCCGGGTTATCCCCCCAAAGATTAGCTTTTTTCGCATCAGAGAAAATTCAAACACAGACATCCAAGGATTATAAACAAAGTGTTCGTTTTAAATAATTCTTAATTTAAAAAAAAAAAAAAAACCCTATAACCGTTCTCTGGTTGAAATTGATCACTTGTATTAACTTTTCCTCTAAAAGTTGCCAAACCCTTTACAAATACACTTTTCTAGGGGGTATTTAAGATAACTTCTTGAAAGCTAATTAACCATATTTGTATGCTTCCTACAGAAGCCATATACAATGGACTTTGCCTGGTTAGGATTTGAATTCAGGTCTCAAGTAGTGAAAACTACTATTAATTTACCGCTATGCCTTAAAAAAAAAATTAATTTTTTGCGATACAGTTACAATTTGTCATAAAAACAATCCTTAAAAAAACCCAAAAAAGTTTTAATTATTTTTAAAATTTTAGGTTTCTACCACGATAAATATAAAAAAAATTCCTGCAAAAAATAGCTAATGCAACTGACCACAATGAAAATAATTAGACAAGTCTTTTATCAGTGTTTTGGCATTTGTGCGAGCTTTATCTAGCATCTGTATGCAGTACTTCCACCCATTAAATTGCTCTTTTTTCTTCCTCTTCCTTAGAAAATTGACAGTACATTTACTGTAGCTGATGCGCAGTCACCCTATTTTGAACTAGCGCATGATTAAATGGAGTTAATTATTTCAATAAAAGAAAAACAAAAAAGGGGCATTAAATAAGAAGGGTAACAATTTTAAAAATAATACCTTCTTAAAAATGGGGAAAAACGCCTGAAGAATTTTTGTGCACGACTGCAGTGTGGAACTTTGAGAGTCAACAAAAAGTAAACTTGTGAATAAAAAGAGGATGGGGAAACCTTTTAAAAAAAAAGGAAAGCAAAACCCAATAAAAAAGTGTTATTTTAGGAAAGGTATGCTTTTATTTTGGTGAAAAGATCCTTTGAATCAGGGCCTTCAGTTTAATGCCCGGGTGCCCTTTTTTTAAGAGAAGATAATGCAGCATTTACTTTCAGGTCTGAAAAACATGAATTTACTTTTTAAATTTGTTTTTAAAAATTAATCTGTGTCACCACCTTGAAAACGTACTAGATGTAAAAATAATATAAAACTCAGCACCTTGCTCAATGTCAGTTTTGATTAAATCAATATGAAAAAACCCCAATTTTTAAAATTACCTCTTGAAACAGCACAGAGATGATAAGATCCATTGTGATAATAAAGGGACTACAGTTGTAAGAAAAAATTTATGTATTCCCCTGTTTTCCACTTTAAAATAATTGGTCCATAGGAACCGAAAAGGACCCTTTTCACCGTGGCGTCAATAAAAAAACGGGAGGGAAATATAGAAATAATTCAAAAACAGTTAAATTTTTTGTTTTAAAAGTTTGGTTTCTCAAGTGTACATGAAAAATTTCCTATTTCTATTGTAGTTTTGTAGTTTTGACATTTTATTCATTAACCAAAAACCTCCAGATGAACCTTTGTTTGTATGTAATTATGGGGCTGTTAAAGAGTATCATTGTTTGTGGTTATTTCACATTATTATGACCACTTCCTACTTTTTAAGTCGGCAGCACATAGCTCATGAAGGAAAAAAGTGTCAAAGCTGGCTTGGGGATATAAAGGTGGTGAACGCTCTCTGCCTTACGTCATGGTAAAGGGTTTGCAAAAAGAAGTGATTATTGGCTTTAAGGCAAAGTGTGGTAGTATTGTTAACACTGCACAGTTTGTGAAGTGTTTGTTTGCTGCTGTATTGAGTATCATGAATGGATAAATTTACCCACCCAAAAAGGCGACATGGTGATATGTTTAGGAAAAAAGTCAGTACAAAAAGGTGCCAAGGTGGATAAACACACTACTTGGAGCAGTCACGCAAAATGAAAACCCAGAAGCTACCATATGTGTATTTAAAACAACAGCTCAGTGAACCCAACTGTGTATGGGGCTTTAGACAGGGAATGATCACTGCACCTCTGTTAACAAAGCTGCATTTGCAGAAAAGGATTCAGTTTTCACGGCAGTAACGGAATTGGACCTCCGCTAAAGGACTCTCTGATGGTTCACATTTTCAGCTTTATCAAGTGGATGGATGTTGGCATGTCAGGTGAGAAACATTAGAGAACAAATACCCTGCAATCATTGCTGGAAGAACACAAGATAGAAGTGGCAGTAATCTGAGGAATGTTTTTGGCATTCTCTGGACCCCCCTAAACAATGTGGAAAAAAATTTTAACTATTTAGGGGAGAAATCAATACTTTTTGATCATTACACCCATGCATGCTGATTTTCCTTTCCGGGACAGATGGGATCTTTTAAAAAAACCTGTCACAAGGTTGCGCCCCCCCTTGTCAGGGGAACACAAGCTAGGTCAGACCTGCTGTTTCCGAACTGGTCCCCATTCTGTAAGATTTTTTAGTTTTAAGCATTAATGCTCAAATATTATTTATGAGCAGGTTTGGCCCTGCCCCCCAAATGCTAGCCCCCCCCCCACTGACAGTTATTCCTGTTTTTCTATTGCAATAATGGTTTTGTCAGTTGATTGGCGGGGCGCCTCTGATTGGCCGGGTTTTAAAAAAAAAATGATCTTTTAAGGACCTTCAAAGACCTTCTGGGAAAAAACGCAGATTTGAGCATTAAAACAAAAACTCAGCATCTTACAGAAAAAGGCACCGCACTGGGAAAAAAGCATGTCTGGGGACAAAACCCCCGTTTTGTCCTCAGCCCGGGGGGCAAAAACATTGACAGGTTTTCCCTTTTAAGTAAAAATGGGGACATGTACCATCAAAAATTCCAAATTGATTGAAAGAGCATGAAAAAGACTTTTCAGTACTACCTTGGCTTCCTAATTCACTAGAATAAAGCCCATCTGTGGGACCTCCTCAATCATCATATTGGCTCTATGTATCCTCCCCTACACACTTTCCAGCTGCTGTGGGATTCACTGCAGTCAGCATGGCTCCAGATACCTGTGACCTATATTAATCTATCAGCATCTTACTGAGTCACTTCTGTCTAGCTGTTGTCTGTGCTGTAGATAGCAGTTACTCTGAATATTACCTGGTGGTTATATTCAATGTCAGACTGGCCCACTAAAAGACCGGACTGGATCCTCCAGTGAACTCTGAGAACAACACATATGCTGCTGTGAGCTTGGTGAAGCCCATTGGGAAACCGATAATCCCCTGGTGGACCTGTTTGCATCCTTGGGCAAAGCCTGTGGCCCACAGTAGTAAGCAGCACAGACAACATAATATACCAATGTTATCAAACCTCCTGCGCCGCAGTGTCTCCTAGACCAAAAAATGTCTGAAGTCTAGGTCTGAGACTTTTGACCAAGGAGATGCCAGGAGCAGCATGTCAGTGTATGCAGCATGATGATGTCACGTCCCAATGTCAGACACAAGATCCCAGTGTGAGCTGTTCAGAGGGGAGACAGGGAGAGGTCAGTACAGCATCGGTTTTTCTCATTTTTTTACACTCATAGGGCCTATATATCTACCAGCAGGGACTCTATATATCCATTTACAGGGGGCCTATGTATTTGCAGGTGGTATACCTATCTACAGGTATTTTTATCTACAGGGGCCTATAACTACCGACATGGTGCATATATACCTACCAACAGGGGGTCAACCTACCTACAGGGGACCTATATATCTAACTACAGTGGACATTTATAACTACCCACAGGAGGTCTATACATTTACCTTCAGGGGCATATACACCTATCTACAGATGGTCTACCTTACTACAGGGGACCTTACATTTACCTATCGGGGGGCCCATGGTCTACATACCTACCGTCAGAGGGCCTATATATCTACCTACTTAGGATCTACCTATCTTTAGGGGTCTATGTTACTAACTATAGGGGACCTATATTTCTACCTACCAAGGCCCTATTTACCTACCTACTAGAGCTACTCACTAGAGCTTCACAGGTTGCCACTGGAATCCTCTTCCACTCCTCCATGACGACATCACATTGATGATGGATGTTAGTGACCTTGTGCTCCTCCACTTCCCATTTAAGGATAACCCACAGATGCTCAATAGGTTTAGGTCTGGAGACATGGTAAGCCAGTCCAACACTTTTACCCTTATTTTATTTAGCAAGGCAGTGGTCACCTTGGAGGTGTTTTAGTCATTATAATGTTGAAATACTGCCCTGCAGCCCAGAAAGGAGGGGATCATGCTCTGATTCTGTATCTCATAGTGCATGTTGGTATTCATGGTTCTCTAAATGAACTGAAGTTCCTTAAACGGCAGCACTCATGCAGCCCCAAACCATGACACTCCCACCACCATGATCAACTGTAGGCAAGACACACTTGTCTTTGTACTCTTCACATTCTTGATAGCATCCATCTGAAGTCATCATAAGTTAGCTTGGTCTCATCAGAACACAGTACATGTTTCCAGTAATCCATATCCTTAGTCTACTTGTCTTCAGCAAACTGTTTGAGTGCTTTCTTATGCATCATCTGCAAAAGGAGCTCCATTCGGGGACAAGAGCTTTGCAGACCAATTTGATGCAGTGTGCAGTCTGAGCAGTGACAGGCTGACCCTCCACCCCTTTATCCTCAGCAGAAATTATGGCAGCTCTTATACGTCTATTTTAGAAAGACAATCTCTGGATTTGACACTGAGCACATGCACTCAACTTTGTTCGGCCATGGTAAGGCCTGTTCTGAGTGGAACCTGTTAACCTTATTAAACCTCTGTATGGTCTTGGCCACTGTGCTGCTAAATTTCAGGGTGTTGACAATCTTCTTATAGCCAAGGCCATCTTTATGTAGAGCAACAACTCTTTTTTTCAGATCCTCAGAGAGTTCTTGTCATAAAGTGTCATGTTGGACTTCCAGTGACCAGTATGAGAGAGTGTGAGAGTGATAAGACCAAATTTAACACACCTGCTCCCCACTCACACCCGAGACCTTATAACACTAACAAGTTACATGACACAGTAGAGGGAAAATGGCAAATTTGGCACAATTTGTCCATTTTCACTTTCCACTTTTGCTGTCACTGGTTTAGACATTGAGGGCTGTGTATTGAGTTATTTTGAGAGCACACTTAATATACACTGTTATACAAGCTGTACATTGACTAATTTACATTGTATTAACAGTGTTGTCCAATGAAAAGATATAATACAATATTTACAAAAATGTGAGCGGTGTACTTACTTTTGTGACATACCATACCTACCCTCCTACCTAATAGGGGGGGGGGGCTTTTAAGTTACCTACCTACTTGAAGGGGGAACAATATACCTACCGATCTACCTAATGGGGGATCTAGATACCTACCCACTGTGGGACATATAAATCTACCTACCTAACCTAGGATGAAGAACTATCTACCTACTTAATTGGGCCTATATATATCTATCTAGTAGGGTGTCAGATCTACATGTCTAACTGGGGCTTACCTACCTAACAGGGAGTCTACCTATCTGCCTACCTAATTTGGATGGGTACCTACCTACTATATTGAGGGTTTACTTACCTACTACATGGGGACACAAAAGAAGACTAAAACTTGAAACACAAACTGGAGCCCCAAAGCCATTTGTGGGCACTTTTACTGTTTTGGACACAAAGGGGTCATTATTACCATTGGGGCACTAAGGATGGGGAGTTTGTACAGAGGTGGGAATTGGTATGGAGATGCTGGAAAAGTGAGGTCTAAGATGTGTGTGTGGTAATTTGTACAGGGATGTGTGATAACTGAGTGAAGTCATAATGGAAGTATTGGCCAGATAGACTAGAAAAGGGAAAGAGAATAACTGATCAGAGAAGGGAATGACTCATCAGATAAGATGTCTCCATTGAGTTCCTGGATGCAACTGCATTGGAATCACTTATACCGTCTGCAGAGCGCCTGTGTACAAATGGCATTTACCAGTGTTGAAGTATAATGGTTTATATTCAGTAATAATATGATGCTATCACGATGGTCGGTAGTGGATCCGCTGGACCAGCGCAAGTGATGGCGTAAGCCACACCAAGGAGCGGAGTATAAGTAGAACCCGGTTTTTACCAGAGCCGGGATGGACTTGCTGCGGCGGGAATCTACCAGGTCGCTTCCACTGGTGTGACTTGCTTGCAGCGGCAGCCAAAGTGTAGCGAGGTACAGAATCGTCAGACGAGGCGTAGTCGGGGACAAGTGGAAAGGTCAGGGCAGGCGGCAATGGTTCGTAGTCGAGAGGCATAAGCAAAGAGGTACGGTACACAGTAAAGACGGAGACTCAAAGAACCCTTTCACATTAGGTTAGAGGCACTAAAGATCCGGCAAGGACTCTCCGGAAATGAGAACCTTATATAGGGTCAACGAGCGGCCAACAACCAATTGTTGGCGGGCTAGCCCTTTAAATCTGAGGAAGCAGGCGCACGCGCGCCCTAAGGAGTGGGGACGCGCGCCGCAGCCGGCAGGGGAACCGCATGGAAGCAGGAGCGCGCTGGTAAGTCTAGCTGCACAGGGGAACGAGTGCGCCCGCGGCCCGACACTCGGACCGCGGCGCCACTCGTCCCCGCAGCCGGGGAGAGGGCAGGAGTCCCGATGAGCCTGCAGCTCGACCGGGGGGCCGTGGGACCACCTGTAACAGTATCCCCCCTAAGGCCTTCCCCTCCTCCTAGACCGGAGAAATCTCACCAACAGAGCACGGTGAGAAAATGACGTCTCCCTCTGATAGATTTCATGGCCAGGATGTCCTTCACCGCAAAGACATTGGAGGATACTGCTTCAGGAGAAGGGGGGGTAATCCTCCGGGAAAAGTGGTTAAGCGTGACGGGCTTCAGCAGGGAGACATGAAAAGAGTTTGGGATCCACATGGAGGGTGGGAGCCGGAGTTAATAGACCACAGGATTAATACGTTTCAACACCTCAAACAGCCCCAGGAACCGTGGACCCAGTTTATAGCTCGGTATCTTGAGCTGAACGAATTTGGTAGAGAGCCACACCTTGGCAACAGAAGCAAAAGTCGGAGCAGGTCTCCTCTTCTTGTCCACCTGGGTTTTCATGCGGACCGCTGCCTGCTGTAGGGACTGACGAGTCTGCTCCCAAGTAGCGGTCATATCTTGAACCATTGCATCCACTGCGGGGACTTCGGAGGAAGAGGCCAAAGGGAGAAGTGGGCGGTGGTGCTGTCCATAGACCACGTAGAAGGGTGAAGCCCCAGAAGATTCTGAGTCCAACGAATTATAGGAAAACTCCACCCAACGTAGTAAGTTGGACCAATCATCCTGGCGAGCCGAGACAAAATGCCGCAGGTAGGCACCCAAAACCTGATTGACTCTCTCTACTTGGCCGTTGGACTGTGGATGGTACGCCGAGGAGAAATCTAGCTTCACCTGCAACCGGGAACAGAGAGCGCACCAAAATCTAGATACAAACTGGACTCCTCGGTCCGAGACAATGTGCTGTGGCAGGCCATGTAGGCGAAAAATATGCATGAAGAAGAGCGTGGCGAGGCGAGGGGCAGATGGTAACCCGGGCATAGAGACAAAGTGAGACATCTTGGAAAATCAATCCGTCACAACCAAGATCACGGTGTTACACGAGGAGGGAGGAAGGTCAGTTATAAAGTCCATCACCACATGTGTCCAAGGTGTACAGGGTGTCGGCAAAGGTTGCAGCAGACCGGCAGGAAAGATGTTAGGAGCCTTATTCCGGGCGCAAGTAGTACAGGCCTCTAAAAATTCCCTCATATCTTTGGCCAGACCAGGCCACCAGTAGAACCGAAAGATTAACTGATATGATCTCCTGGCACCCGGATGCCCAGCCACCAGAGAACTATGTCTCCACTTCAGGATTCTTCTATGAAGCGACGGCCGCAAATATGTCTTGCCTGGAGGAACCTGTTGGAGACGGACTGGAGCCGCGTGAACCAGGCGTTTAGGAGAGATGATATGTTGGGGCAGTGATTCTTCTCCGACGATGTGCGAAGCACGGGAGAGGGCATCAGCCCTTACATTCTTCTCCGCGGGACGGAAGTGAATACGAAAGTCGAATCGGGAGAAGAGTGACCAACGAGCTTGGCGAGGATTAAGCCGCTGAGCCGATTGAAGATACAGAAGGTTCTTGTGGTCCGTGTACACGTCAAAGGGATGACGGGCCCCTTCCAGGAGGTGGCGCTATTCCTCCAGGGCCATATTGATGGCAAGCAACTCCCGGTCCTCGATGGTATAGTTCTTCTCCGCCAGAGAGAAGGTCCTAGAGAAGAACCCACAAGTGAGTGTCTTCCCCTTGGGCCCCTTCTGAGTAAGGACTGCACCTGCTCCCACAGAGGACGCGTCCACTTCCAAAAAGAATGGTTTCTCCAGGTCTGGGCGAGAGAAGATGGGTGCAGAGGCAAAAGCAGCCTTTAACTCGGAGAATGCCTTCTCGGCCACTGATGGTCAACATCTCATATTAGCCTTCTTCTTCGTGAGAGCCACGATCAGAGCCACCAATGTGGAAAAGTGGGGAATGAACTGGCGATAATAGTTAGCAAATCCCAAGAACCGTTGTATGGCCCGGAGGCCTATGGGGCATGGCCACTGAAGGATCACTGACAGCATAGTAGGGTCCATTTGAAGACCTCTGTCAAAAACAATATAACCGAGGAAGGGTAGGCTGGACTGGAAGAACGGACATTTCTCCAATTTAGCGTATAGGCGGTTAAGGCGTAGACGTTGAAGAACCTGGCGAACTTGTAGCCAATGAGTCCATAGGTCCGGAGAGAAAATCAGGATGTCGTCTAGATATAGAGTATAGTAGATCCCTGAAGATATCATTGAAGAACTCCTGAAAGACCGCAGGAGCATTACATAACACGAAGGGCATCACCAGTTATTCAAAGTGTCCGTCTCGAGTGTTGAATGCCGTTTTCCACTCATCACCCTCACGAATCCTGATGAGATTGTATGCTCCCCGTAGATCCAACTTAGTGAAGACCTTAGCCCCTCGAAGTCGGTCGAAAAGTTCCGAGATTAGCGGCAACGGGTACTGGTTCTTCACGGTAATTTTGTTTAGACCCCGGTAGTCTATGCACGGGTGGAGAGATCCATCTTTCTTCTGTACGAAGAAAAAAACGGCTCCGGCAGGTGAGGAGGACTTTCAAATAAAGCCCTTCTGCAGGGTCTCTTGAATGTAAGCCGACATGGCCTTGATCTCTGGCACGGACAGCGGGTACACCCTGCCCCGAGGAGGACTGGTCCCAGGCTGGAGATCAATGGGGCAGTCATAGGGGCGTTGAGGCAGAAGAAATTCGGCCTGTTTTTTCAGAGAACACGTCCGAAAAGTCCTGGTATTCGGTAGGCAGACCTGGCAGTGGTCTGGCGGGCGATTGAGAGACAACGGAGCGCACTGGGTGAGGTGCCAGCATACAGAGATTTTGGCAGTCAGGGCCCCAACGCACGACCTCGCCGGTTCTCCAGTTGAGCGTAGGGGCATGGTGTTGCAACCAAGGAAGCCCCAACAGGATCGCCGACAAAGACCGGGGTAATACGAAGAACAAGATCCTCTCTTTGTGCAGGACCCCCACGCGGAGAGACCCCGGCTTGGTCCTGTACTGAATGGTGTCACTGAGAAGTTCCCCACTGACTGAGGATATCACCAACGGTCTCTCCAGGCGGTCCACCAGAAGTTGATACCGAGACACCAGGGCGGCGTGGATGAAAGTCCCGGCCAAACCGGAGTCCAGAAATGCCGGAACTTGGAACACGAGTCCAGAGTCAGTCATGACTTCCACTGGCATGGAAAGATGTGCAGAGGAAGAATTCACACCTAGGGACACCTCTCCAACGTGGCTTAGGTGCTAGAGTTTCCCGGATGCTGGAGACTGAGAGGATAGCCCATACGAAAATGGTCTGCGTTGGCACAGTACAGGCATAACCTATCTTGGTGCCGACGGGACAACTTCTGCTCCTATATGTGGGCTCGGTCAACCTGCATGGGCTCTTCCCCGGACGGTAGAGGAGGCGGCAGCGGAGGTCTCTGAACCACCAGGGCCAGACGAGGTAGGCGGTGGGGCCGCGCAAGGTCACGTTCAAGACGAAGCTCCTCTTGCCTCTCGGTGAAGCGTACGTCTATGCGGGTGGCTAAATGTATTAAGTCACTTAGGGAGGACGGTAAATCCCTTGCTGCTAGAGCATCCTTGACCCTGCTGGACAGGCCTTTCTTAAAGGTGGCACACAGGGCGTTGTCGTTCCAAGACAGTTCTGACGCCAGGGTGCGAAATTGGACCGCATAATCCCCGACTGAGGACTCGCCCTGGCGTAGGTTCAGCAGCGCAGTCTCCGCAGAAGATGCTTGTGCCGGCTCTTCAAAAACACTGCGAAACTCCGTGAGGAAGGCTTATAGGTCCGCAGTCACTGGGTCGCGCCTGTCCCAAAGAAGGGTAGCCCAAGCCAAGGCCTTTCCGGCCAGTAGGCTGACCACAAACACCACCTTGGAATTTTCCGTGGGGAACTCGTCCGCCATCAATTCGATGTGCATGGAGCACTGGGCGCTGAAACCCCTGTACAGCTTAGGGTCCCCCTCAAACTTTGACGGTAGCAGCAGCCGGAGCTTGGGGCCCACAGTCGCAGGTGGAGCAGCAGGCGGCAGCGTAGCCATGGGTGGAGATGCCGGCTGCTGTTCATTCGCCAGTAGTTGCTGTAACATGGAGGTCAGCTGGTCTATCTGCTGAGCTTGTTGCGCAATCTGTTCTGACTGCTATGCAACAACGGCTACAAGGTCCTCTTTACTCGGGAGAGGCACCTTGGTGGGATCCATGGCCGGATCTTGCTGTCACGATGGTCGGTAGTGGATACGCTGGACCAGCGCAAGCGATGGTGTAAGCCACACCAGGGAGCGGAGTCTAAGTAGAACCCGTTTTTTACCAGAGCCCACCGCAAAGCGGGATGGACTTGCTGTGGCCGGAATCTACCAGATCGCTTCCACTGGCGTGACTTGCTTGCGGCGGCAGCCAAGGTGTAGCGAGGTACAGAATCGTCAGACAAGGCGTAGTCGGGGACAGGCGGTAAGGTCAGGGCAGGCGGCAATGGTTCGTAGTAGAGAGGCGTAAGCAAAGAGGTACGGTACACAGTAAAGACGGAGACTCAAAGAATGCTTTCACATTAGGCTAGAGGCACTAAAGATCCGGCGGGGACATTCCGGAAATGAGAACCTTATATAGGGTCAGCGACCAGCCAACAACCAATTGCCCTAAGGAGTGGCAGGGGCGCCGCACGGAAGCAGGAGCGCGGGCTGGTAAGTCTTGCTGCACAGGGGAACGAGTAAGCCGGGGAGAGGGCAGAAGTCCCGGTGAGACCGCAGCCCGACCAGGGGGGCCGCGGGCCCACGGTAACAGATGCATTATTCAGTCGCTATGTGGTTGTGATATTTAGTTATGATGTAGTGGTATTATTCAGCCACTATGTAGGGATGATATGTGGAGGTATTGTTCAGTCACTATGTGGTAGTGATATGTGGTCATGATCTGGTTGTATTTAGTCTTTGTGGACTGATTTTTATTTGGTAAAAGTATGACCATTATTTAGTAGTTTTATACTCAGTACTTTGTGTTATAGCTTTTTGCATATTTACAGTTATATAAAATAACTGTATTATATTTATTATTTGGTGAGGGGGACATATAACTTTAGATCTTTTATTTTTTACCACCCGGTGTCCTGCTGCAATTCGGTGAGGGAGACTCAGAAGCCCTAGTGATTCATGTTAGTGTGTTAGTGTGATGATGTCATCACAACCGTCTGTAAAAGTTGAAATAAGACCATGTGTGTAGGAAGGAAGGGGGTAGACTGCAGGGTTATATTAATATTATTGGACTGGTTATTAAACTTTAGACATGTCGTAATGACATTCCACAAGTTTTGATCTGTAAGGGTTAGTTGGCTGAGAACCAGTTGCTAAAATGAAAGCTTTGGACACACTCAGAAGAACATACTCCTTAGTTCAACTTTCTTCTGCTCAGCTTTCCTTGAAGGGCAAAGCACATAGTGTACAGACTCCTAGAAATTCTTTAGAGTCTATACAGTGTTTGCTTGGCTCACCAGAAGAGAAAGCACTCCTGAGCACCTCTGCTTCTTGCCTATTAGTCTGTGCAGGGCAGGTTAGCTTCCACAGCCAAATGGGGAGCCACAGACAACCTGAAACCCAAAGCTTGTGACCACCACCAGTTTTAATATTTAAAGTATGATAACAGTTTTACTTAGATATTTTAGGCTATTATTATTTTAGTATGTTATGTATGGAGATGTTAATGGCATCTTTATATTGGTATTATTTGACCCTTATGTGACTTAGCTACTTAGGTACTGTACAGTATATTATTTTTGCAGATAGTTTAGTGGTGTTGGCTATATACACAGATGTAACGAAGCCTAAAGGGTTTTTGCCATGAAGCAAAATCGCTTGTGAAGGCTCAGTGAATGGGAAGATGGCCGCGCTTGCAAAGCTCTCTCGCATTCATGTCTAGGGAGTTTCGAATATAGCACACTCACTTGGCTATGTTTGAAACTACCTTAGAGAAGAATGGGGAAAACTGTGTTTGTTGTGTATCAAGCTATCAATGAGAAATTATACATTAGATTAGAACATGTGTTAAGGTGATTTTTCTATGGTAAAGGAAAGGCAAATCTGCGTCTTATTTTTCGCCTAGTTTTTTGTTTCTCTGGTTTCTAGATCGCCTTCATAATTGATCTGTGACTAAATTTTGGTCACAGTACTTACAGAAAACCTGAGGTAGTCTGAAATCCACTTCCTGCCTTATCATTGGTTGAATCTGCTGAACTCTCCTTCCACCTTACAGAAGCTGTCTCACTACAAGGATTGCTTTTATGTTAAAGATTTTGCAAAAACAAGTCACTTTGCAATATTTGTCCATTAACAGTATCCTATCTAATCCTTGATATCCACTCTTGTATGGGTTCCATCAGCTCCTCAGGTCGCTATAGCTACAGACCTGTTTGATCTCTCCTGATAGGCTGCCAGCACTGGTCGCTATAGCTACAGACCTGGTGTACTCAGCAGCTCTTCACTGCAGGCCAGTGGTAACCAGTAGAAGCCAGTAAAGTCCGTAAACATGCCCCTGAAAAAATGAAACCAAGAAAACAGGACTATGATGAGATAAATCGATGTAGTGAGACAACCCCTTTAAGCACTGATTGGCTGCTGTGCATAAACAGATCACAGGCTCATTCGGAAGTCAGTATATAAAGAGCTGATTTTAAGTACAGCAAGAGAAGAATCATTATAAACTATAGACTATTACTCCACCAGTGAGAAAAATAAAGACCTCAGTTAATTTATGCACATATTCTAAGCCAAATTAGCCTTAGTGTGGGGGAGTCTGGAGGATCGCTTTAAGCAGAAATCAATTACAAAGAGTTTTCCAATTAAGCATGATAGTGCCCCAATGGAAAAGTACCAGAGAACTGTTGTAGACTTTAATGTGAAAGAAAAAAAAACACAATTTTCTATAAGTTTCAGTAGTAGGATAGAAGTAGCCGTAGGATAGAAGTATTTACAACATAAAGTGTAGCACATTCCTCAGGCAATAAAATGTCATCATATAATAATTATTTCTGCACTATTTGCATATTATTGTAAATATACTTATAATAATGTATTTAATGTTACGGGTATCCCAAGTTTTTTTATTTATTTATTTATTCAGAAATTAAACTTTCTAGACTTCATACTATGAAATGATGTCATAAGTCTACACTTTTCTGGTCAAATGACCCATTGCCTGACGAATGTTTCTGTCATGTGACTAGCTGGGCTCATCAATCACAGCGGATTATCCTGTTGCAGGCTGCAAGACCTATCCATTTGCCAAAAACCTTAACGTCTCAGCTATTCTCAATCAATGTGAAATTTTATGATTACTTCTAGCAAAAAATAACTGCATTTAATATCTATTCTATAAAGGACAATTACAACTATCTTAATATATGTATCACTAGATAGCACCTAGCAATATATATGATTATCAACCTTAAAATATTTGGTCCTAAGAAAATCATTAACGCAAAAAAGCCACATAAAGAACATAGCAGATTTTTTCATAGCAGGTGGTAAAAATCAAATTTTCTTGTACAATATCATTTGAAAGGCTGTTTAATGGAAAAAAAAAACTTGTACTGTTAATGGTTAATACTGTTACCAGCTCTGACTGAAGTACTGTATGGTGTTAAAAACAATATGTAATACAAAAAAAAAAAAAAAAAAAATGTAATAAAAAGAAACCACTTTTATTCCAGAGGGACAAGCTCTCCTGGTAAGAAAATATTTAAATAGGCACTATACTTGAAACAAACTTTGCATAAATCAATAGTATAAGAAAACATAAGGGAATTTGTATTACATCTTCTCAGAGAAGAACACCTTTTTTATTTTAAGCTATTTCTTCTCCACCAGCCTTCTGTACTGATCATTCTTAACTGCAAAATCTGTCTTGAAGCTGGGTTCACACTCTGTGGATGCCACACGCAAACAAAGCCACAGTGACATGCTGTCAATTCTGCTGGTTATGCAGTGATTTTACTGGCAATATTTTGCAGTCATTGGCCAATGTATGTAAGCATGATTTTGTTAGCAGAGTGAAGCCACGGTGTGTGAGACAAGCTAGAATATAAGCTCCAACAGGGATCAGATTACATTTTGCCAATAGAAATCGATGGAGAGGGAAGGAAGAGTAGGAACAGGTGCGGACTGGCCAACTAGGGAATATGAGAAGCCCCTGGTGGGCTCCTGAGTATGTCAGTCCTGGAGTTGTTTTCTAACTGCATGTATATCCTCAGAAGAGGCAAAAAAAAGCATATAAAGAAGGCAAAAAGCAAGGGACAGAGTATAGTACAGTTATTTACTGGTATAGGGTGGGCCCCTAAAATAAACTCAACCGGTGGGTCCAGAAACATCTCAATTGGTGGGTCCTAGAATCAACTTCAACTCTGGGCTCTAGGCACCCCAGTCCGACACTGAGTAGGAGATGTAGCAAGAGCTGAGTTCAGGGACAACTGACAATCAGAGAAAGCAAGAAAGAGTCTGCAAGAAGAAAACTGGTGAAAATGATAATGGGCAGAAATACAGTTATTTCTACACCCATGATTGCTTGTTTCGAAGACAGAGAGCCAGTATGCTTTAGGATTACAACATCTTCACAGGTAGGTGTAGAGTTCAGCTTGATTTTTTTCAGGCTGTCCTGCAATCCAGTTCCTTTAGCTCTAAAAAATATGTGTATGTAAATGTTGCCACTGCACACATAGGGCGACATGTATGAAGCTCGCCATGTCGGGGCGCACCTTTCCGCCAGTTTATGTCAGCGCTGGGGCACGCTCATACATACCATGTAAAGTCCGCCGCGCCTCGCCAGTGTTTGAGGCGCAGTGCGGGACTTATGATTCGCCGCCCGAGGCAGTGCGCTCATACATATCATGTAAAGTCCGCTGCGCCTCGCCAGTGTGTGGGGCGCAGTGCGGGGACTTGGGCACAGTGCGGCGCTGCGCCTAAGATTCGACGTCCGAGGAGGTGCACTCATACATGCGGGGAAAAGTCTACCGCGCTTCGCCAGTGTGTGGGGCGCAGTGCGGGGACTTAGGTGCAGAAGGGACTGCGCCTCACATGTATTTCGATTAGAGACATGCTGGAAAACAGCGAGAAATCATTAAAAATGTCCGTGCGGAGTATGAATCAAAAAATCGCCTTTATAAAGGTGTAAACATTATCAGAAAAAGAGCTCAAACCTAATAAAAAAATACATAAATAAAATCACTTTCCAAAAATCCAGAACGGCGCTATATCGGGAATTTGGATATTTGACCATTAAAACCTATGGAGAAGTTTGGACCAATCAAAATCGAAGGCAGGACAGTTCAAAATACAGTAAAAATACAGAAAAGAGCTGATTGGTTGAGCTAGCGAGGGCTTGGCTATCTCGGCCAATCAGAATAGGAGCGACAGAGACCCATTATAACCTATAGAGAAGTTTTGACCAATCAAACTCAAAGGCGGGACAGTTCAAAATACAGTAAAAATGCTGAAAAGAGCTGATTGGTTGAGCTAGCAGGGGCTTGGCTATCCCGGCCAATCAGAGTGCGAGCTACTTCTTCCATTGTAGTCTATGGAGAGATCGGAGCAAGGCAATCTCGGCGCTCAGCGCTATGCAGCATGGAGTATGAAAAATTAAATGTAAAACATTATCAGATAAAGCGCTGGAACCTTCTCTAAAAATAAATCAGTTAAATCCCTAACAACGCGTTTATCGCCGAGACCGGCGCTACATCGGGAATTGCAATATAGAGCATTGCCGGGAAATACAGTAATTCAAATTGTTTAAGCTTTTCTGATTGGTTGGCATAAACCAGCCAATCAGAACAGGAGTGACAGTGGCCCATTCTAACCTATGGAGGAGTATTGACCAATCAGCATAGGAGCAACAGAGACCCATTCTAACCTATGGAGAAATCTTGACCAATCATATTCAAAGGCGGGACAGTTCAAAATACAGTAACAAGGCAGACAAGAGCTGATTGGTTGAGCTAGCAGGGGCTCGTCCAGCTTAGCCAATCAGAGCGCGGGAGAAGAAATGCAGAGCGAGCTCTGTTTGTGATTGGCTAATTTAAAAGAGGCGCGGTTATTTGGACCAATGGGAGAGCGAGCGACGCTCTTATGGGTTTTCTAATGCAATTTGGAATAAAACTGTACAGTACATGGCCGAAATCAAATGATAAGACTACAGAAGTTGGACCGATGTGTATATAAAATGAACAATAATATTGGGTAAATAAAAAAAATATAGTAATTCAATAAATTCATTTTTATTTCTTTATTTTCGTTAGCCAAGGATCAATAGTATGGGTGCAACGAAAATAAAGGGAGTTGTAGGTTTATAAGTGCTACTGGTTACTTCTTCACTGAACCAAACTATTATCTGTTAGGTTCTTAATCTGTATAGAAAAATGTATGGCTTAGTACAACTTGGAGGTTGATGTAAGTTTTTCAGGTGTTTAACCAGTTTAAATTGGCTGCAACATGGTGGTAGTTTTTACCCCTTCCAGTCATAACAATATGGCTTTTCGTTTTTTCCTCCCTGCCTTCCGAGAGACATAACTTCGATATTATTCCTTCTACATAGGCATATAAGGGCTTTTATTTTTATTTTGATGGTGTCATTCACTGTACTATAGAATATACTGGGAAACCGTAAAAAAATCTCTGTGGGGTAGAATGTGAAAAAACTGTATTTGCATCATGTTTGCCCAAGTTTTGTTTTCACTCTTCGATATAAATGATGTGTTATGTGTTATATGTATTCTACGGGTTACAAAATACAATACAATACATGGAGGGTTTTCATTATGTTTAGGTACTGTTAAGAAAAATGCAATTTGCACTGCAGCCTAATTTTTTGCGACCAATAACTTTTTGTTCTTCCACCTATTCACCTGCATGAGGGTGCATTTTTGTGGTTTGTAGTGTATTTTCTATTGGGACCATTTTGTCATAGATAAAACTTTTTGATCACTTTTTTTTTCCAATTTTTAGGGGATGGGAAATGACCAAACAAATCCCAGAATTTTGGTATGTGGAATCTTTATACAGTGGTGTTTTGTGTACGGGATGCCGACGTAGCGATATCAATTATGTGTAACTTTTTTATTATTTTTTATTATTTATAAAATGGAAAAGTATGGTGATTTGAACTTTTAATATTTTTACTTTTTATTCTTTTTTAGTCCCCCCTAGGGTTTTCAATATGATACAATGAGTCCCCCTGAGGTACTAGACCATTAAGAGGTGTGATCCTTGTTACACAATTTTTGCTTTGTATAAGCAATGCAGAAGGGTGCACAAATATGATGCTTTTGCCTCAGGCAGTATGTAGTAAAAACTAAAACATGGTCGCTATTGAAGCCTTCATCAGGCTTTAAACTGCCATGTTAACCATTCGGCACCCTGCAATTTCTCTGCAGGGGCGTCAATTGATGGGAGGAAAGGTGTGCTTCACCATTCCTCATTTATTCTGACACCACAGCCTCGATCACCGCGGTATCTAGAGGGTTAAACAACTGGTAACAGAGCTGGCTCCATTCCCTGCAATTAGCAGCTAACAACAGCCTTCTGTGTAGCAGACTTAAGGAATAAACCTGTTAAATAGAATCTTATCGGCACCATGACGTACTCATATGTCATGTGTCACAGGGTGGTAACATTTTGCTCCATCCCCTACTGGACTTAAAGAGGTTCTTACCCCATACTGTTTTACAGAGCCAAAGTCAGCTTCCTGGTTAGGTTGTGGGTGGTTCTATAGCAGTGATTGCATATCAGCTCTGTTATTTGTAGCTTAGCCTGTTGAAGGGACATTAGTGATGGAGGTTTATAAGCAGCAGTGTATAAGGATATTGAGAACTAAAGATTTCAATTTGTTAATAAATAATATAAAAAATCTCTGTCCTGCTGTTTGGTCTTTATCTATCTTTGCCTACATGTTTAAAGCTAAACAATGAAATGCATGAAATTGATAAAGAAAATAAAAAATCATGACACACCACTTCTTGCAGAAATGTGAATTTATTTAAACATATAGGGCAACATGTACAGTATGAATGAGGCTATGTACATTGAGACAAAAAGAAGGTATGAACAGGTGCACCCCAAACTTTGGCATGATAAGTGCATTTGTAATGCGCCAAAATACACTTTTTAGTGCGTTAAAGATTAGGGGCGTTCTGAGGGCACCACATTCATAGAAGTAGACACATTTATGATTCTTTGAAGCTAAACCTAGGCACAGAACAGTTAGAACAGCCACACCTGGTTAAAGGTGGTCTGACTGAGCCAGACTTGTCGTATTGGCACTAGACTGCACCTGTATTGATGAACTGCAGAAGAACAGGTTCATACATTCTGGTGCATTCTACACTGCCTTAAAGCTATTTAGAACTGGCCTGTCAGCACCAACATTCATACATGTCGCCCATAATGTTCTCCAGTAATATTAATTTTAAAAATAGGCATAAGTGAAATCCAGATGTGCCGGAATGTTCGGTTCAAATATGAATCAAGTATGACCAGCAAAAAGGTAGAGCTGCTGAGTGTTTTGATGCATGCATTGCTAGAAATTAAAAGATCCAGTCAGTTGTAGCAGTAAAGCTAAAATATAATTAAATTGAATGGAGAGCAGTTTACAAAGACAATGTCCTCATCATGCATATCTAACATACATTACTCGTGTTCATAGACTGCACGGTGCTGATCAAGAAGCATGCTGAAAGTTTACTCTTGGGAGAGTTTCCCTATTAATTAGATAAATATTCAGACAGAATTTTTGTGTGAAATTTATCTGGTGTTACTTTTAATAATTCTGTTTCCAGATGTTACATTTAATCCAATAAGAAATTATAAACTCAAACTCAATGTGAAAGTGCACTAAGGGCCACATGTATGAAAACTGTGAAGGTCTAAAACTGCCCATAGCAACCACTCAGAGTTCCCCTTTCATTTCATATAGTGCTCTGTAAAAATGAAGGGGGCACTCTGATTGGTTGCTATAGCCAACAAAGTGAATTTTAGACCTAGACAGTTTTCATACATGTGGCCCTAAATGTTACACAGCAGCATCTTCTGTTTTATTTCAAAATAGAGTGACCTGACTCTTCACATGACTTTGAAAATTTTAACAAATTGTTCAATACTAGTTTTTGTTTTAACTCTTCAAGGCCTCTGGGATTTTGTTTATATCACGTTCGTTTTCTTTTTCCTGCTTTCCAAGAGCCATAACTTTTTCATTTTCTTGCCTACATAGACGTATGGAGTTTTGTTTTTTTGTGGGACAAGGTGTGCTTTTTAATATTACCATTGACCATACTTTAAAATGCACTGAAAAATTCCAAAAAATTCTTTGTGGGGTTCCATTTTCAGTATAAGTGACAGGCTATATTATTTTGCAGGTTGTTATGTTTCAAGTGATACCAAATGTTTTAGAGTTTTTGTCATGTTCTATTTTTTGTTAAAAGAATGAAAACTCTCTATTTTGAAATCTGCGCTGCAGCAGCATTTTCTGTGACCAGTAACTTTTTTGTTTTTTTTGTTTCTATGGACCTGAGTGAGGGCTTCCTTTTTGTTGGCTGAAGTATAGTTGTCATTGGTATACATGAAAATTTCTGATCACTTTTTAATTTAAATTTTTTTGAGAAATAAAGGGGGACATGTATATATGTTTGCTATATTTTTAAATGGCCGCACTCCAGTATCAGGCGCATTACAGAGCGCCCGCAGCACTTTATAATGTGCCTGAGATCGAGGGGACAAGCTGGAGGTGTGTCACACTAGAATCGTACGAAGTTATACATTTATAGCTTCAGTAAGGCAAATTCAGGCACATTACTGCTGGAACTTTGAAAGTGGTTTACCTGAGCCAGAATTGTTGTTTCTGCCCTAGAATGCGCCTGATTTATGACCCAGGTTCATACATTCAGGCGCATTCTACACTATCATTATATGCAGAGAAATTGTTGTCTAAGTGTCAAAAATCATACATGCTTAAGCCACCCCCGGCTACCAACGAGATCTCAAGGCGCTTGGTCCTACTCTATTTTAACCTCTCACTTGAGTCAACAGACTTCGCATTGGGTCAACAGACCTCCATAATCCAGAGAGAAAATAAAAAACGCACCAACCTTACAAGCATACTGCACTGATATAGCAACCTGTGGAGGTGGGCTGGGTGAGAGAAACCAAAATGGAGGCATTCATTCCTCCCTATATAAATTAAAAGCAATATATGCCAAATGCAACGTGTAGTTCTGCACAAAAACTATTTCTGAAAACCACATTGTGAACCTGGGTGCCACTGGCATGGTTGTGGCATATATATATATATACACGCATTCCAATACCAGTGGCACACCATCAGCTAAAAGGGCTAACAAATACATGGAAACCTCTAAAAAAGCTTTTAGTTCTACAATCATGAAAAAAATTTTGGATTCATTCACATTTTTTTGATCAAAAAATGCAAGCCACCCCCCCCCCAACGAATCTAAAGTCGGGGGGTCCTACCCTATTTACCTGTATTGTTTGTAGCCCTTTGTGATGGTGTGCCCCGGGTTTTGGAATGCTTGTATATAATTTTTAAATCCCACAACCTCCCGGGGAAAACCCAGGTTAAAATTTGGGGTTTTTTCAGAAATATTTTTGTGCAGAACACACTTGCATTTGGCAAATTGCTTTTAATTTATTAGGGGGAAGGGATGCCTCCATTTTGGTTTCTTGCCCCTGCCCCCCACGCTTTTTAAATCAGGCAGTATGCCGTAAGGTTGGTGCATTTTTTTTTTTTCTCTCTGGAAAAATGGGGGTTTTTTTGACCCAAGAGAAGTCTTTTGACTCAAGGAGAGGTAAAAATAGGGGAGGACCCCCCGCTTTGAGACTCGTTGGTACCGGGGGTGGCTTAAAAATTTTTTTATCAAAACATGGAACTAAAAATTCAAATTTTTTTTTCATGTATTGTAGATAGCTAAAGGTTTTTTTGAGGTTCCCCGGGAAAGTTACCCTTTACTATGGGTCCAATTAATCGTATAAATTTTTATGCCCCAACTAGAGATGGTGAATTTATTCTAAAAGAAGGGAAATTTGTTTAGAAATTTTGGAAAACTTCGGGTTCGGACAAAGCAAGTTTGGGGTACTTCGCGTGAACGAGTGTGCTTTTTATTGATAAAATGGCGGGAGCACATGGCTTTTCATGGGCAAAGAATTTGGGGGGGCCAATTCTTTTGCCAATTTAACCGGGGGGTTTTTAAGTAAGCGTTGTTTTTGTGCTGGGTGGACTAAAAAAAACCGTTTTTTCACCGCCAAAGAAATTTTTTCCCTTTTTAGTAATTCATAACTGAAGGTTAATTACAATTTTTTCTTTGTTGTTAAATTAAAAATTTTTTGCCCTTAAAAAAACGCTACAAACCCTTATTTTGTTTCTCAATTTTTTTGCGCAAATTTTTATCCCGGGTTAATTTTAAACGTTGTTCCCCCTGTTGTGGTGACTAAAAGAAACCCTCTTTTTCACCGCCAAAAAAGCATTTTCCTTAGCTAATCATAACCTAAAGGGTTAAATTTCAAGTTTTTCTCTTTTGTGTAGCGAAAATGCCCCATTGAAACCACAAAACGGTAGTTTTTGGGTTTCTCAAAACTTTTTCCCAAATTTTTATCAAGGGTTAACAACCCATGCGTGCTACCCCTGACCCCATATGTGTCATTGTGCCACTCTGTGGCCACTCCAGTTTTTTTCCCCCTCCAGTTTTCATTGTGCCACTGTTGACCCATGCTGCTGCTGCCCCTGACCTCCACCCCCTGGTCATTTGCCCCCTGTGGCCTACTCCTTTTTTGCCACCCCCAGAAAGTCATTTTCCCTGTCTTACCTCATGCTGCTCCCACCATAACCTCCACACTTGTCATTGTCCCACTCTGTGGCCTACTCCAGTTTTTGGCCACCTCCAGAATGTCATTGTGCCATTTTCCTGACCTCATGCTGCTGCTGCCGTGACCCCCAACACTGTGTATTGTGCCACTCTGTGCCTACTCCGTTTTTGCCACCTCCAAAATGTATTTGCCACTCCGACCCTCATCTGCTCTGCTGCCGTGACCTCCACACTGTGTATTGTGCCACTCGTGGCCTATTTCCTGTTTTTGCCACCTCCAAAATGTAATTGTGCCACTGCCAGACCTCATGCTGCTGCTGCCGTGACCTCCACACTGTATGATTGTGCCCCTCTGTGGCCTACTCCTGTTTTTGCCACCTGCAGAATGTCATTGTGCCACTGCCTGACCTCAGCTGCTGCTGCCGTGACCTCCACACGGGGTCATTGTGCCACCCTGTGGCCTACTCCAATTTTTGCCACCTCCAGAATGTCATTGTGCCACTTTCTGACCTCATGCTGCTGCTGCCGTGACCTTCACACTGTGTCATTGTGCCACTCTGTGGCCTACTACTGTTTTGCCACCACCAGAATGTCATGGTGCCACTGTCTGACCTCTTGCTGCTGCTGCCGTGACCTCCACACTGTGTCATTGAGCCACGGCCGTTCCTAGGCTGAATTTCACTCAGGGCGAGGTAAAGAAATGTCGCCCCTCCCCTCCCCCCATGTAACATAATGTGCCATAATGAAACACAGTGCATCACCATCAACCAAATCTAAAATATACAGAAAGCTTTACCACAATGTGCTACATATAAAACTACTAGATAATAGTCATACAGTTACCAAATAACACTGCTACAACAACCAGAATCCCAAGACCACTAAGACCACATATCACCAGCACACAGTGACCGAATAATACCACCACACCATGACCACATATCACCACATAGTGACCAAATACAGCAACACCGTGACCACATATCACCACCACATAGTGACTGAATAATACAAACTGACCATTACTGAATACAAACCTTTAAATTTCAACCAATATTACCGACATACAGTGGTGGATACCAGCTTTACACAAGCTCTGCAGACATATAAGAGATTACAGTAAAGTTATATCTAGTGACTCACAGGAGACGTCTCTGAAGAGTTGGTCTCTTTCTCTTCTTCTTTTCCATCTCTCCCAGACGCCATGACGACTACTCTCGACTCTTCACTGTAAAATTTACAAAACAAATATCTTAAGACTCCTCACTTTATCAGCACTTCCCAACCAATTCCTATCTCTATACAAACTCCCCATCTATAGAACCTCATATGGTAGCCATGTAATAGCACCTGTAGCCATGTAGTAGCCTCCTATAGCCAGGTAGTAGCCCCCTGTAGCCAGTGATGCCCCCATAAGCCAGTAGATGCCCCCCTGTAGCCAGTAGATGCCCCTGTAGCCAGTTGATGCCCCCGTATCCATTTGATGCCGTTGATGCCCCATGTATCCAGTTGATGCCCCCGTAGCCAGCAGATGCCCCCTGTTATCAGTAGATGGCCCCTGTAGCCAGTAGATGGCCCCTGTAGCCAGTGATTCCCCCTGTAGCCAGTGATGCCCCCTGTAGCCAGTAGATGCCCCCGTAGCCAGTGATGCCCCCTGTAGCCAGTGATGCCCCCTGTAGCCAGTAGATGCCCCCGTAGCCAGTGATGCCCCCCCTGTAGCCAGTGATGCCCCCCGTAGCCAGTGATCCCCCCCTATAGCCAGTGATCCCCCCCTATAGCCAGTGATGCCCTCCCTGTAGCCAGTGATGCCCCCCTTGTAGCCAGAGTTGCCCCCCCAGTAGCCAGTGATGCCCCATTGTAGCCAGTGTGCCCCCATTGTAGCCAGTGATGCCCCCTTGTAGCCAGTGTGCCCCCTATAGCCAGTGATGTCCCCCTTGTAGCCAGTGATGCCCCCTTGTAGCCTGTTATGCCCCCTGTAGCCTGTGATGCCCCTCTGTAGCCAGTGATGCCCCCTTGTAGCCAGGATGTCCCCCTTGTAGCCAGGATGCCCCCCCTTGTAGCCAGTGTGCCCCCATTGTAGCCAGTGATGCCCCCCTTGTAGCCAGTGTGCCCCCATTGTAGCCAGTGATGCCCCCATTGTAGCCAGTGATGCCCCCCTTGTAGCCAGTGTGCCCCCATTGTAGCCAGTGATGCCCCTGTAAGTAATTCTAAAATAACAAAAAAGTACTCACCTCGGTCCGCGCGTCCCGGTCCGGAGCTGCTCAGCGGTGGGAGCTGCTGAGGTGTAAGCAGCGTGACATCATCACGCTGCTTACGCTGCACGCAGCTCCCAGAGATCTCCTCGGCGGCAGAGCTGCCAGCCGAGGAGATCGAGCCTCGCAGGGGGCGTGGTGAAAGCCGTGCGCTCGCTGCGACGCTGTGTATGTGTATCGGCGCTCAATGAGCGCCGATACATACAAAGGAGAAGGGAAGGACGGGAATGATCCGTCCCGCCTCCTCCTTGTACCGGCAGCTGCTGGCTCTGCGCGACTGTTATAAAACAGTCGCGCAGAGTCAGGGCCGTTCCTAGGGGCGGACGGTCGCGGTGCCCCCCGTGGGTGAGCGGAGCCTCGGTGCCCCGGGCGATCGGCCACCCTGCCCACCCCTAGGAACGGCCCTGCATTGTGCCACTCTGTGGCCAATTCCTGTTTTTGCCACCTCCAGAATGTCATTGTGCCACTCTCTGACCTCATGCTGCTGTGGCTGCTGCCGTGACCTACACACTGTGTCATTGTGCCACTCTGTGGCCTACTCCTGTTTTTGCCACCTCCAGAATGTCATTGTGCCACTCTCTGACCTCATGCTGCTGTGGCTGCTGCCGTCACCTCCACACTCTGTCACTAATGTTGCCACCTGAGCTCTTAGCTTGTTTTTTTCCAGCTTTCGTTGGCATGACTTTATCAGACTACATTCCCGCTTGAGTTTTTTTGGTCAGTTTTGCCCTCTTAAGTGCCCAGGGAATTTTATAGTGAAGCGATTCTAAGAGCGGCGGCAGTCATGTGCGTGTCATACTAAAACACAACATTGTATGAAGACCAAACCAAGCTCTGCATATTTAAGCATGGCACGACGTTCTACAGCACTCTGCAGGCTCTGTGCAGCCTGGAAATAGTTGTTTTTTAACGTGATTAGTCCCGAAGTAATTTGGACCGAATTTAAATTTGTCGGGAAATTCGGCGAAGTGACCGAATCGAATTTTTGAGAAATTCGCCCATCTCTAGCCACAACCATGCCACTGGCACCCAGGTTCACAATGTGTTTTTCAGAAATGTTTTTTTGTGCAGAACTACATGTTGCATCTGGCATATATTGCTTTTAATTTATATAGGAAGGAATGGATGCCTCCATTTTGGTTTCTTGCACCCCGTCCACCTCCACAGCTTGTTATATCAGTGCAGTATGCATGTAAGGTTGGTGCATTTTTTATTTTTCTCTCTGGATTATGGAGGTCTGTTGACCCAATGAGAAGTCTGTTGACTCAAATGAGAGGTAAAAATAGAGTAGGACTACCCGCCTTGAGATCTCATTGGTAGCCGGGGGTGACTTAAGCATTTTTTGATCAAAACATGTGAACTAAGAATCTCAAAGTTTTTTTTCATGCATTGTAGATAGCATAAATGTTTCTTTAGAGGTTTCCATGTATTGTTTGTTAAAAATCCTACATGTCACCCAAAATGACCAAAAAACACAAGTTTGGCATTGAGGTTTTCTTTCACTGCGTTTGCTGTATGTAAGAAATAATTTTATATTTTAGTAGACTGGACTTATAAAAATGCAGTGATACTAATAATGTTTAACTTTTTTTAATCTTATTTGCAAAATAGCAAAAGGGATATATTTTGAAATTTTAATATTCATTTATTTTTAAAACTTTTTTTTACATGTATTTGTAGTCCTCAGCTACTTAACCACCAAGGAGAGTTTTTTAATCAGATCAGGTTTATAGCAGGAACCTTCTAACCCTGAAGCGTTGAGGTCTGAACAGACACCTAGAGAGGTAGCATGTAGCGTAGGTTCCCACCTGAATTGGGGTCACCTTGCCGTGGTAGGTGGGCATTTACAGTTTTGATAAAAAATGTACACTAAGAACCTCAAATTTTTTCATATATTTCATATTAGCAGAAATGCTGTTCCAAAAATTCTTATGTCCTCTTTGACTGTATTTTAGTGTTTCTAGAGTGCTACTGATATTGTATTGTGTTCACCAAGGAGAGCGGTTACTTGTACACTATTCTGCAATAATAATATGTTGCAGAACAGTGTAGTAATATCACTGTCCTATTGCCGCTTGTAGAATTGAGTCAACAAGTGAGCCTGCTTCATTACCACATCTCATAACTATACATCATGTGTCATTAAGGGGTTATAATGCACTAACTAACATCCAAGACAAAAAAAAAAAAAAAGTATATCTACTGTAACTGTCAATGGTCTCCCATTTTTATGATATGCTCATTTTTACTGTGTTTTCAAGCAACCTTAAAAAGGATTTCCATTTTTTTTATAAATAGATTCTAAAAGCAATGCTCTGTGCTCTAATTTAAGGATTTCACCTAGGTGTTCCAAATTTGAATTAAAGGGGGTGTCTCACAACTGCACTTGTCTTTTCATAAATCTGGCAACAAACATGCAACATGTGAAAACAGCTTTCGTAATATTTATGCAGATGCTAATGATGTACAGTACTTATTCCAGAGAGTGCTGTCTGCACTAAATATAGTGGAATTCACTTTTTAGCTGAGAGCAGGACAAGGTATGACCAGGTTTACTGCATATTAATGTAAACAAGAATCCTGACATTTAGGGCCACATGTATGAAAACTGTCTAGGTCTTAAACTCCCTTTCTTGCCCATTTCAACCAATCAGAGTGCCCCTTTCATTTCATGTAGTGTTCTGTAAAAATGAAAGGAGAGCTCTGATTGGTTGCTATGGGCAACAAAGTGAATTTTAGTCCTCGACTGTTTTCATACATGTGGCCCTTAGGGACTTGATCTTGAAAATGTATTTGGCCAATGTTAGGCCATTTATGTTATGCAATTTATTAGGTCAATGTTAGGAGTGGGAATGGGAAGTATAAATGAACAATTTGTACTTCTTCTCCTTCCTGGCTTTCACTCAAAAAACTGCAATGGCATTTTTCCAAAAGAAGCTATGTGTATCAACCATCCTTATAAGTGATTTTATCTGATTAAACTTCACACACCTTTTGGTGGCTTTTTTTTGGCTTACATCGTCTCAAAAACCGTGTGTGTTATTTACAGCATGATAATAGTGGCATTTGTGCAAAACCGAAAATTGTGGCTATCATCTTCTTGGGAGATTCCACTCTATTCGCAATACATTAAAAATGATAGCTTAACCCTCTATAAAGTCTTCCTATCTTAGTCGGATTCTATATCCCTGTCGCTGCATCGACTTGTTTCAAGCATCATTAAAATGCGGTGCATTTTGATGCATTTTTAGCACAAACTTATTTATTATTTGTTTTAAACAGTATTGTGCCTCAAGGGGCATGGTTTTGTCAAAAGTGGTTTTGCCAATAACGGGGCATTGTCTAAATGTGGCAATGCACACCAACATTGTGCTGAAATTCTGCTCTTAGATTTTGGTGAAAAATAATCAAATGAATAATTTGACCTAAAAAGCAAGACAAGTGTAAAGATGTGGCAAAATGATCAAACCATTGTGATAAATTCGGCTTATCCTTGGACTGACAGCGGTTTTGACACATATTTTTGCATCAGTGTTTTTAAGACCAGTACTGAAACCTACAGAAAGAAACAGAGTCACACCATGCAGTTTCACAAAGCCACTGCCAGCTTCAGGCTCAGACATCCTTTTCAGGCTGTGGGCACATATTTAGCAGTGATTGACCTCTGCTGTTCCTTGTTTTTCCTGTTACATTGCAATGACTCATGAAGGTTTATACATTGTAGTAGACAAAGTTTCAGAGCTATAAAGAGTGAAAGCTTTTAATTTAATTAGGTACTCAAACTCTTTTAGGGCTTGGCCCCACAGCAGGTTTTCAGTCTGTTTTACAGACGGTTTTCGGATTTGAAAACTGTCTGTAGACCGACTGTCAACCTTTTACATTGATTTTAATAGAAAATCATGCAGCAGTCCCCACTGTACGGATTTTCCGCCAGACATTTTTTGACACCACTGTCGTTCCTAAAAACTTAGAACAGGTTCTTTCTTCCGCCCTTTTTTCAGGCAGAACATGAACATGTGGATATGAAGGGGTTGAATCCACAAACTGTGGACAAAAGCTGCCCAATGCGGGCCAAAAAAAGACAAAATACTGGTCGGAAAATCCGACTGGTATTTTGTCTTTGCCATGTGAATGCACCCTTACTAGAGATAAGACTCTTCAGGAGGTGACTCACCATGGTTGGACTGACTGAATGACAGCAGCTTGGAGCAGAAGTGGATAAGAGCGAGCAGGAAGAGGTGGGGACAGAGATGGTTGTAACCAGAAACTTGTATACTCTAAGAGGAGATAAAATATTCTTTATCTCTTGACCAAAGCAAAATCAACAAAGCATTGTGCATCAATACAGCTGACTTCTGGAGATGACCAGTAAGTCCTAGTGAAGTGTATGCACTAATGTCAAGTGAAGAAGCATATGGGTTCCCCATTATAATACCTATTTTGTACCATGCAATCCCTGCAGGCTCTGCAAGTTGCAGAAAGAGTCACTCCTGCTGCAAGTGTCTGAAGAATGTAACAAACAGAGGCTGTGATGCACTACAATTTTAATGGCAATACAATATATCCTGTCTCACACTTAAACTTGATGGAATCCTGGGATGCAGGAGGAATATTTACCTCGACTCCTACTCAACTGTTTTTTTTGTGTAAATCACCACCCCTGGCTGATTGTGTCACCTTTACAATACATACCCATAAATATGAGGGCACTAGCCCTGCAGAATCTGCAAACTGCAGAAATAGTCACTCCTACAGCAGGTGTCTGAAGAATGTAACAAAGTAAGGCTGCATTATAATGTATGGTAACTGGTTGAAAGGATATGCAACTCAACAATGGCTGTTGTGAAAAAGTTCTACTGTATGCTGAAAGTTTTGTTGCAATTAAAGGCTTGTAAGCACCTCCAAACTCTGTGAATCCTGCTCTTTATTGTATCACCTCCACTAAGGGCACCTCAAATTCCACCAGACCAGGAGACAGTTGTGCCAAGGTGCAACTACCACCACATTCAGGTGCAACCCTCCACCACTACACTATTCCTAGAGAGTAAGGCAGGAATGGTTGAGGCCTACCTCAAACCCCATGACATATCAGACAACTGCTTCCAACCTCTCCTCTGCTAGTGCTTGGTTGCTATAATTCTGCTGCAAAACAAGCTTATATACTACCAATAAATGTGTCTCTATTAGTGCTCCGATGGCTTTTTTTCTGTTGCATTGTTTCCATAAAAAATTATGTGATTTACAGATTAGGGAATTAAATGATTCGATTTGCAATGTGAAAAACACATGCCGAAGTTTACTGGACCGATCTGAGTCAGTCATTATATCAATTGAAAACGGTTCAGGTGTAGCAGAAACTTGTGTAAAAGAGGCTCTGTTATGTGACATATCACCAATGGGTTATCACTTTTCATTGCAATTCAAAGAAAATTTTTGGAGAAATGAATTTATTGAATTACTTTCACTTTTAGCTCCACCATGGAATCTTTTTTCAGATCAGAAAAGAAAGTGGATGATAAGGTGGATGATAGGAAACCCACAGCGCTTAGATCCTCTAATAACTGGCTAAAGGCATTTTGCATATATGCAGCAGTGCTTGGTGAAAAACAACTGAATAAATGCTTTAGTCTGCTCTAACACGTAGACATCATATTAGAATCATAAGGAAATTAGGCATGGCTTAGTTCATGTACAACGAGCTGTTAAAACTAAAGTTAACTGTTCAACGATCTATGAAATGGTGAAAAAAGACATAGGGTCACATGTAAGAAGCTGTCTAGGTGCAAGAATTTCCTTGTTGCCCATAGCAACCAATCAGAGCTCCCCTTTCATTTCATATAGTGATCTAAAAAAATGAAATGAGAGCTCTGATTGGTTGTTATGGGCAAGGAAAGGATGGAAAGTCTTAGACCTAGACAGCTTTCATACGTGTCCCCCATAGTTCCTATGTATGAAAACTTCCATCAGTAATACTGTCTTTACTGCCCATAATCACCAATCAGAGCTCAGCTGTTATTTTTTCAGAGCATTATATGAAATAGAAGATAAGGTCTGATTAGTTACCCTAAAATAAACTAATATCCACTGAGCCAACTTGTTTTCATAAATAAGTTTGCCCTGCATTTAATGGCACCCAATGTAAATGGGGAGGAAATTACCACTACAAACGCATATACTCCTTTTGTGAAGAAGTACACGCTATGTCAAAGTGCTACAAGAAGTACATTCAGTTATTACAGCAGCAATCATTAGAAAGCAGAGATGTGGTTTTTGAAGGCCAGAACTCTAGTGAATCTTTTAAGATTGGTTAGAACTGTACGTATACAGAGAGAAATCTAACTTGATTGTCATCGGTCTTAAGGTAGGTTTTGATATCCCTAAATAGAATAGCAAAGACAGTGTGAAGATCTAAATCTTAAAATTAATACCTTTACATGGGCAGAATATATGGTCCTCAGCCTTTGCTCCATCTTCCTTAACTTTTGATTACCTCCTTTGGTTTAGTTCCAAAAAAGGAACCTAAATAATTTTGGCACATTCAGAATCTGAGTTTGCTAGCTGATTGACTTTCTTAAGAAATTTAGTTGTGGAGGTCTTTAACTGAAGACAGATATTAAATCTGCATTTAGACTTTTGCCAGTCAATCCTAGTAGTTTTAACTTGCTAGGATTTCACTTTGAAGGCCAATATTTCTTTGACAGATGTTTACCAATGGGTTTCACTTTGTCACATTAATATTTTTTAATGCTTACTCTTCATTTATTCATTGGGTTTTTAGAACAGGAAATATCAAATGTACGCATAATGCTTTACTTGATGTTTTTATTTATTTATTGGCAAAGACAATTCAGATGATTGTTTGTTAGCTCTGAATGGATTCTAAGATTTAGGCAATTATTTTGGAATTCCATTAGCACTGGAAAAAAATGATACTTCCTTATAAATGTATTGCATTTTTGGAAATTACAATAGGTATTATGAACATGGAATTTTTATTACCCAAAGATAAACTGAGAAAAAGAAAATATTTAGAATTTAATATGTTAGCAGAGGTAAAGACACCATTGAAAGACCTCCAATCTCTTTTAGGCCTTTAAGTCTTTACTTCTAGAATAATCCCAATGTGCAGAATTTTCTCTAGACGTTTATATAGTGACATAAAAGGCCTGAAATCTCCATTTGTCATGTTAGACTTACAAAGGCCCTGAAGGAATTCCTATTTATATAGCTAGAATTATACCTATTAAAGATATCATATCAGATTCTGCCTGATATTCGTTTCTCCGAATTTAAAACATGCATATTTCGTACAGCATTTGTAACACCATTCTTTGCTGCCTTAAGGTTAAAAGAATTGGTGGTGATTCCATCTGGTTTGTTTTTTGAGGACATAAATAGCAAACATAGGACCTTTAAGATTGGCGTTATGCATTCATTATGATCTTACCTAATCAGAAGACTATCAAAAAAGGAGTCCTGCTAATACACCAGGATGGATCATTCCATATCAATTTAATAAAGTTTTTTTTTTTTAAAATGCTGAAACAGCCTAAATTCAAGTAATTATAAAATCTCAGCAGCCCATACAGGATGAAAGGAAGATTTAAATCAAAAGTTAGGCAGAAGTCCGATAAATTTAGGATATACATTAGGTTTGAGTTAATAAGCACCTAATTTTTCTTTTATGTTAAGTCATTGGAGAACTGTGGTCTGGGTTATTGGTCATTCTTATAAATTTTGGGTGCAAAAGAGGCCCCGCATCTAGAAGTTAGACTGAATGTTTAGGTTTTCAAGATTCTCTACTGATTGGTTTTGGTGTTAGAGTATTGCATTGGAAGGATTTAATAGCAGTTATTTAGGAGTTATTTAAAGGTTGGTTACTTCCAGATGAAGTTATTATTCATATATGAGTTAAGGATTTAGTTAAAGTTAAGAGAAATTTAGAATTTGTAAGAGAAAAGAAGGAAGATCTTTCTAATGGAAAACGTCCTTTATTCAGATTTGATATTTTCTGAAATAGTTTGGAGACTTGTTTGGAGTTCTCAAGGCATTTGGTTTTAGGAAAAAATGCAAAGTTTAATGTGTAATATGGAAAAGTTTTAACTAAATGTAGGTCATTGCCAATAAGTTGTCTTTTACTGTAATTCTTTTGGTGGTTACTAACTATTAACAGGTAAGAGGTCCACATTCGAGAATAGGATGGGAAATAAAAAGAGAATGGTACCCCCCCATTTCTGTTTTCCTCATCTTCCCATTTTTCAAATTTGTCCTATAGGTGCTTCTCTGCAGGTAGAGGATCCTGAAACCCCCTGGGGACCCTCAAGCTGAATGTGGATTGACCTATGGGACAGAAATGGAGACGTATAGCACCAGTGAAAGGTGTAGTAGCAGATAAGGACCAGCAGTTGCAGTGTAGTTAAGGGGAAAAGAAGACCCTCCTAGTCATTGAAATCTATTGGAGGAGTTTAGTTGCCCAATCTTAACTAGGTGGACTAGTTTCGGGAGGTTTTGGAAAAGCCAGAAACAACAAAATATAATCTGTGTCTAAAACCTAACTTTTACTGTCATCCTTATAATCTCCCAGACCAATAAAGTACACAAAGGCAAACACCACAAAAACGTACACCAAATTAGCAACCAACATAAAAAGGACAAGGGAGACAGCTAGACAAATATCTATGCTGGGACAATCTATTGAAGCCCTATAGTCCCTAATTACTCCCTGGGCTAATACAGGGTAATCGCCCCAATAAGGGCGGTCCTGTCAGGAACCTAACCCTGAAATTTACTCACCCTTACTCAAATGTATCTAGGAAGCCCCAACATGTTTCAATGTCCCCAAGTTACATCACTTCAGGGGGCAGTAAGGGATAATTTGTACAAAGCAAAAAATTTATATTTTGAAAAAACAGTAAGGGTTTAACACTGTAATAAAAATACAAGCGCTTATATGGTATTGTACCAACGATACGGAGGTTACACATGTGTTGCCACCTACAGGTATAGAAACCACTCAAAGTATCTAACACGGGAGAGAGAAACTTTGGCACACAGTGTGGTATTTAGCACTGTGTGAAACGCTCAATTGGTAATCCCCTAGAATATAAACCAATCATGTATATGCATATTTTTCAATCTGGCAAAGGTACATTTAGGTAAATCATCGTATCCCCTCAATAATCACCAAAGTTTTTTAGCACGTATACTCAGAGCCCTGGGCACATCATGGACAATAATCATATAATGTACTATGTCCAAGTATCTGATCACACATATACACATAGTCTTAGTACGTATATGCCATAATAAAATGCCACGTTGAAACTATTGTATTGTGTGAATAGAGCATGGTGTCTCCCAGATAAACCACAGGGTAAGCATTTATGCGCATAAACTAGCAAGGGGTCATAGAGCAAATAATTAGGGATAGATTATTAGTACATTCCCATCCTGCTATAGAACAGATTGCAGGAAAAGGAGAGACATGGAAAAGAAAACCATATTTGTACAGATGTCTCTCTAACATCCCCCCAACCCTTCTGGTTAGCAACGGTAAGATCTCCGTGTTTCTAGGTCCATACGGTCCTTAGTGTGGGCTGTCCCACTCCCGATCTGTGGTACTGTCCCACCGCGTGTGCGCTCACTAGCGACGCTAAAGCCACGCTCTAAATCGGCTGCGGCAACTTCCGGTATCCCGGTGACGTCACCGGAAGTGATGTGACGGAATGGGTTCCGTGTTAACACACGGAACCCACTGGTAGACAGTAAGTTACCAGCATATGGTAAATTTTCTAATTTTTTACGATACTTTGATATTTTTCACAAATTAAAAATTACTTTTTGGACCAAAATTTATTACTATCTTAAAGCACAATGTGTCACGAGAAAACAATCTCTGAATCACATGGATAGGTTAAGATGGTAACTTACTGTCTACCAGTGGGTTCCGTGTGTTAACACGGAACCCGTTCGGTCACGTCACTTCCGGTGACGTCACCGGGATGCCAGAAGTTGCCATAGCCGATTTAGAGCGCGGCTTTAGCGTCTCTAGTGAGCACACACGCGGTGGGACAGTACCACAGACCGGGAGTGGGACAGCCACACTAAGGACCGTATGGACCTAGAAACACGGAGATCTTACCGTTACTAACCTAGACAAGTTTGGGGGATGTTAGAGAGACATCTGTACAAATATGGTTTTCTTTTCCATGTCTCTCATTTTCCTGCAATCTGTTCTATAGCAGGATGGGAACATACTAATAATCTATCCCTAATTATTTGCTCTATGACTCTTGCTAGTGTTATGCGCATAATGCTTACCCTGTTGGTTTATCTGGGAGACACCATGCTCTATTCACACAATACAATAGTGTCAACGTGGCTTTTATTATGGCTAAACGTACTAAGACTAGTGTATATGTGTGATCAGATACTTGGGCATGTAAAATTATATGATTATTGTTTCCTGATGTGGGGG
>JAODAL010035744.1:0-42581 GCA_025379985.1 Phyllomedusa bahiana
CTTGCTGATTGATCAAGGGGAGACATTGTTGCGTCTGCTTCACGTTCCTCAAATGTCACTTTTAAAACAACGTCAGCAAATGTGACAGCAGTGAAGTGCCAAGTAGCCTTAGCGGCAGCAGCAGGCATTGTGGCAGAAGACTAAGGGGTGACCTCTGGCAATTTTTAAATTTTACCACCTCACCAACGCATTTTAATGCAGGGCACATATACAACACACAGAGACTGGCTTAAGATCATGGTGCACACTATCTGCGTCTCAACCCGATGTTTTTTGTATGTTTTTCCGTAACCCATCGCTTCTGGGTATCCAAAATGAATGAATGGCCCGAGCTTGCTCGCCACGCCATAGAGGGTGTTGTCCTGCCAGCAGCCAGCGTCATATCTGAGCGGACCTTCAGCACAGCTGGAGGAGTCATTACAGACAAACGCATCCGGCTTTCCACAAATAATGTGGATCGTTTGACTTTCATCAAGATGAATCAGGCATGGATCTCTGATGATGTTGTGGCCCCAATTGCCGAGGTCACCGACTAGTTGTAGATCTACTTCACATTCCTCTTCCAAAAGAAATGGTCCTCTTGAAAACTTTTTTTTAAAATTATCATTTCTTACTGCAATCTTTATTCTCAGTTCCCAAAAGATCATTTTGCTGGTTTTGCGGTGAGGAGACTGTAAAAGACACCAAGGTTTCATGACAAAACTGTATTCCATTTACTCACTTTATCTTTAGAATTTTTCGCATTGTCAATGGTTTTGGGGTCATGGTGTTGTGAGATACAGTTATAATCATGGTCCTTTGGAACAGAAATGTGGTTTCTAAGTGGCATTTCTCCCTCACAATTTTTAACAGTGACTGAGAAGTCATTTTTATAATTTTTTGGTGGCATGTTGCTGTGAGATACAGCTATAATCATGGTCCTTTGGAACAGAAATGTGGCTTCTAAGTGGCATTTCTCCCTCACAATTTTTAACAGTGGCTGAGGTCATTTTTACAATTTTTTGGGGCCTGTTGCTTTGAAATGGGAGCAATACTACAGGTCCTATTAAAAAAAATGTGGTTTCTAAAAGACATTTGTTCTTAACAATTGTCAAAGTGGCTCAAGGGTCATGTTTTGAATTTTTGGAGGCATGGTGCTGTGAAATGCAGCTATACTACAGGTCCTATTCTAAAAAATGTGGCTTCTAACAGACATTTGTTCTTCACAATTGTCAAGAGTATCTCATGGGTGATGGTGCTGTCAAAAACAGGAATAGGTAGGACACTGTTAATGGACACATATTGCAAAATGACTTGTTTTTTTTTCAAGATCTTTAACATAGCTAGCAATCCCTGGTAGTTTAAAACCCTTTAATACAATAAAAAAAAAAGAGAAACAAAGACGTGGGGGGGATTCCATCCTATTTTAAAAATGTGTTTTCTAGAATTAAACTACCAAAAAACTTGTATGTACAAAATAGCTGATACAATATTCCTCTGAATTGTACAAGGGAGGGACAGGAAGACTGGAACAGATGTAGGTTATTCAAGGACATGTGTATGGAGCACATTCGCCACCCCAAGAACAAGACAATTCCTCCAATACGTTGAGTAAAACGAGAAAAAGAATGCCAAGAAAAAGGTCACCTGGGTGAAACAGGAGCGTCAACCACCAGCATCTCCAAGTGAAGCTCAATTGGTCCGCGCTCATACAGAGGGGCAAGCGCTCTCGTACAGGCAGAAATTTCTCTAGCGTTATCCAGGTCTTGACTGTGTACTGAGGAAGGCTGGAGGAATGAGCTCACACTTCCGCTTCTTAACTCTGCTTCAGCACGACTGTTTTCGATGCTGCATCATAAGGGCATTTTTTGCTGTGTTAATGGATGACGGACGCCTGCCTGGGCTTTCACCGCACCCAATGTAACTCGGGCACTGCTAGTTGAACCTGCATGCTAATAGATGACGAACACCAGCCCTGGCTCTCACTGCACCCACTGTAACTCGGGCCCTGCTACCTGAACCTGCGTGTTAATAGATGACGGACGCCAGCCCTTGCTCTCACCACAGTGGCCCTGCCAGCTGAACCTGCGTGATCCACGTTCACAGCCTCACCCGCCTTGATCAGAAATTTCCTCCAACCCACTTGACGGTAGAATGAAGGATTTTCAGACAGGCCTCGTTGACCTACTAGGGACATCTGTTTTGTTTGCTTGACATTCTAATGTCACCATGGAACAATGTCACCAGTAGAATGGCAAGTAGCTCTAGCAGAAGCAGTAATGGAAAACAAGTTGTTTTTAATATAGTTTATTTCTAATTGAGAATTTTTCTGCTGATGGGCACCTGTGCGGGTTTTTGGGACATGCTGCAGTCCAGGACATGGATAGTCAATGTCCAGTTTAACTGAAATGGTGGTTGAAAGACTCCTTTTCCAGCACTTTTTAAATCTGGGGGCCCTTCATGCAGTGTTTTAGCCGGACTAAAATGGCCTGTGGCCCAGGACAGGGATTAGTCTATGTCCAGTTAAACTAAAATGGTGGTTCAAAGACTCCTTTTTCCGGCACTTTTTTTAATCTGTGGGTTTCATCGATAGATTTAAGGTTCATGCTGCGGTCCAGGACAGATATAGTCAATGTCCAGTTCAACTAAAATGGTGGTTCAAAGACTCCTTTTTCCGGCACTTTTTTAATCTGGGGGTCATGCAGGTTCGGGGCTCATGCTGTGGCCCAGGACATGGATAATCAATGTCCAGTACAAGTAAAATGATGGTTCAAATAATACTGCCTTCTGGCACTTTTAATCTGTGGGTCAGACAGGTTTAAGGTTCATGTTGCGTTCCAGGACAGGGATAGTAAATGTCCAGTTCAACTAAAATGGTGGTTCAAATCATACTGCCTTCTGTCACTTTTTAATTTGTGGGTCATGCAGGTTTAAGGGTCATGCTGTGGTACAAGATAGGGATAGTGAATGGTCTGTGACTTTTTTTCTGTGACTTTTATAACCTAAGTGTGTTGCCTAAGATGTAGCACGTATCCAGTTTACTGTTTTGGATGTTAATTCCAGCTTCTCCAGCCCTGTTGGGTGTAAGAATGAAGGTGTTGTTCCTCTCCCATAGACTTTAATAGTCATCGTCGATAATCTATTATCAACTATCGGAAATCGTCTTGATAATTGCCGATATCGACTATCTAATCGATAACGATAAGTTGACACAATCGCTCATCACTAGTAATAAGCATAGAGCACATAGAGAAAAGGGGTTTATTGGAGTGGAAAATGAAAAATTAGGCTATAAGGAGATTAGCATTCTTATTCTTCATGTATCACACTACAAATATTTTCTGTACTGCAGTATTCCAGGAAAATTGCTCCATAGTCTGTGGGTTAAGTTTCTGGATTATGGTAACTATAAAGCACACTTTGTGTGTGTCTTGTGATGGGGAATGTACAATATATTAGACTCAATAGCTGAGCCCTTGGCAGATTTTGAGTACTGTGGTTGCCTAGAGGTCCAGTGATTTCAAATAAGCAAGCTGTCCAAGTAAGCAACATTTATGTGCCACGGCATATAAAGGAATGATTTTATGTATATTTTTTCCTAAGATTACCAATTGCGGTTTTATTCTCCCAATGACCTTCTATTTCTCGTCTTTTCATATGCCAACCAACTGAAAACAACACATGGTCTAGCTTTTAACTTTATCAGATTTATCTGAGTGTTAGTGCTATGTGCAGGAACCGGAGCCTGTACAGTTTTAGCAAGCGGTCAACAATTATCTATATTGGGTTCACATAAATCAGATTAACGCCAGACACTGGGTAAGGCAAAACTATAAATGGGGAACTTGACAAGCACATTTCAATGTATATTATGGTAAGTATCTTATTATTTTCACCTTTGCATATGTAATTTTGTCCCTATAAGCAAGAAAGCCGTTTCTAAGCATTGATTTATCTCTATTAAAATCCCATGTCTATTACAGCTATGGTTTGCCCATCTTGTACATGCCATGTTCTTCTTAAGAAAACCAATTATAATATGCCATTTTTAATCCCTTACAATGAAATATTTATGTCGAAGTATTTTGAGCTGTGAGAAAATGTTATTTTAGATACTTTCAAGGATTATGTTTATTTCCTTTGGCCTGCGCTCGAAAAACTAGTAGCTCCTACCAACATCAAGAGCTAAAAAGCCCAATACATAAAATATATTATATGCTTTGTTCTATAAATAATTTCTTTATTTGACTCATTGGTAGAAATGCTACAAATCTTGTGTATAATACTGCTAATGGAAAATACATGTAATTCTAGTCTCTTTACAAATTTCCACTCAGCTCAGCTTTTTTAGTCCATGTGGAAAACCTCTTAAAAGGACATGATAGAAAAATGAAGTTCTCTGGTTAAGGTTGGGTTTAAACATTTAAGAGATATTTTTCAAGAAGACAGAAATCCTAATAATTCTTTTTTGAGCTAGTTGATCTAAGCTTGGCGACCTACAGTCTATTTTTTCAGATGTTCAGGGTAAACACACTTAGGACTCATTTAAATGGCAGTATTTTGGAAAAAGTGTAAAGGAAATATTTGCACCTATTTTATGTTTAGGTTCCACTGGTATTGCTGTTAGTGATGCAAAATACTGACTAAGATTCTGCTATCTAAATAAGGCCTTAAAGGCGTGTACTCACCATGCTGTTTTACAGAGCCATTGCCAACTTCAGATTCACACTTCCTGGTCAGGCTGTGGGTGGGTCTACTGCAGTGATTAGCATACCAGCTCTGCTGTTCCTAGCTGATCATGTTACAGTGACGTAAGTGTTGGAGGTTTATTAACTGTAATGCACAAGGCTATAGAGCTCTGTAGGGTTAAAGGTTGTCAGTAAGTAATGTAAGTAAGCTTTCATGATAACAAACACAGCAGTGAGTGAGTCATCTTCCCAACCATTGTTCCAGCTTGTAAGAGCAGAGAGAGTTGTCTACTGAAACTTGTGTACAAAAAAGAGGAGATAAGATCTGCTGCTAACACTGGAGAGAAGCAAAATCAGAACAGCAGTGTATTTGGTTACAGTCTTTATTTACCTCTGCCTACATGGTCAAAGATAATCAATAAAGGGAGAATAACCCTTCAATTTGAATAGAAAATGTACCTTCTTGCTCACTAGACTAGGAAGGTTGATTATGATCAAACCCTTACTTATATTTATGAATATTTTTGTTAAAATTCAACATCTCAAACCTCTAGTTGGATAAGATCCCTCAGTGGGCATTTAAGCATCAGCAACGAAGCCTAAGGTTTTCCATAAAAGAGGCAAAAGAATACAAGAAGATAACATGGGAGCGTAGTCAGGATGAGAGCAGATACCTGCTAAACAATCCGAAGCGCAAGACAAGAGTGATATCCAAGAACATGGCCAAGGTCTAAATCAGAGTCAAACAAGAGTCAGAGACCAGATTAATGAAGGCAGGAAAAGTGAAAGAACCTCAATCTGCATGGCTGATGTTGAGACCAGAAAAGGATGCATCCGGTTGTCCAAATTATTTTTCATCAGCAGAGCTTTACAATGGCTTATTTTCTGCGATTTTCATTGGTATCATTTTGGGCGTACACACGACTTATTAATTAACTTTTATTCTTTATCTTTTGAGAATGCATGTTTACCCCACTTCCTGATCTGGCTCATTTGCTTTCTCATACGTGGGTTTGAACACTATAATGTTTTCGTGCACTTTTTGCCTCTCTTCCATGTAATATAAGGCTTTATTCTTATGTATAAATATGTGTAAAATAGTAAAAAGTCTTTTTAACAGCCAATTTGGCCCCAAAATAAGTTTAGTAATTGTGTCACTTTTCTATCATGGCCAGTTACATACAGGTGATATAACAAGTTAGGATTGTTGGAGATAGGGCTAAAAGTTATGATTTGGGCTGCCCATGTTTTTTTTTTAATTAATAATTTATTTTTGTGTGTGCATATATTTTTTAAATTTAATTTTACATATTGTACCCACCATAAACTCAGAAAAAGACCTTTGGGGGACATTTTTACATATCAATTTTTTTTATTTCTTATTTTCTCCTGTATCTGGGGCATATACGGTATATTAGCTCCAGTTACAGGAGAAATAGACTCCCTGAAGTCAATGCAGAGCTGATCTGGGTCTGATAAGAACAAGCAGCTCTTGCAGCAACAGGACCGCTGGCACTGGAAAGCATAAAGCCAGAAGGCTTCTTGCATATCTGCATATACTGTATATCGCTCAGTAAGTGCTTTATATACCATAATCGAGACGGTAGGGGAAGTAATAAACCGGCCCTGCCTTCTTGCTGGAGAGCTGGCTAACACTCTACTTGCACAGCTGTACAATTAGGCTGCGTTCACATGGTACAGGACAAATACCGTCCGGTATTTGTCCTGTTTTGCGGCCGTCCCCACGGCCGCGGGGGAGGAGGACGGGGGGCGGCTTTTCACCGCGATGAGCGGAGAAGAGCCCTCCCCCCTCCCATTGAGGTGTTCATATTCCGTCCGAAAACCGGACGGAAGAATGAACATGCTCAATGTTTTTTGAGCGGACCACGGGCGGCAAAACCGCCGGGCGGAAAACCCGTGCAGTGGGGACTGCTGCACGTGTTGTCCATAGAGCACAATTGTGCTCATGTTCGGCCGGTTTTTCAGGCGGTCTGAAAAACTGCAAACCGGCTGGAAAACCGGCCGAAAACCCTTGCCGTGGGGACATGCCCTTAGTGGGCAGTTGCACTATCTGCATGGATATTCTAAGCAGATAACAGAGTTATGGTCAGGTAACAATAGAAACCTGTGTGCAGTTAGAGAACATAAAATATCTCTTATCTCATGGCTAAAGAAAAATCTATTGATATATTTAGAAAAAGTCTTTAATTACCTGTCCCTTCATGTTGAATGCTAATCTTTGTAGTGAGAAAACCCCTGTAACACATCAAGGCCATGTCTACACAGCAATGTGAAAATGCCCTTCAAAAATCCGATGGCATTTTCACATTGCTGGACCACGGTTTTTGGTGCAAGTTTGTGCTAAAAGCTGCAATCGGTTTTCGGATTTGCTGTTGGCCCTGTACACTGAATATATGGAAACCCGACAGTGATCCCACGGTGTTCCTAAAGCAGTCTCTGTAAACATCGTGGAGCGGAGGAAACCTCCGTTCACCGGCGTTTAACCATTTGATTGCCACGGTCAGCAGTATGCTAATAAATTACTAACTGTATAATCGTTATCCCTTAATAGAATTTTTTTTTAAATAAAAAAACAAACAAACATTAAAAAGTGTGGAAAGGAAATAAAATAAAAATAAATATTTAATAAAAAAAATTTTGTGCACGACCATAATAACCTGTAGAATTAATCTAACAGGTTATTTAGTGTGAAATGTGAATGGTGTAAAAAACAAAAACAAATGCAGATTAACAATTTTTTTATGTTCACGCTGCAAAGAAATGTAAAAAAAATTCTGCATTAATTTATTTATAAACTTATCCTATGCCCCCCCAAAATAGAAATGCTCCCACATAAAACAAGTCCTCATACAACTGCGTCACTTAAAAAATAAAAAGTTACGACTGTTGAAACACAGGAAGGCAAAGCCTAAAAAATTTACCTGGTCATTAAGGCCTTTTCAGGCCTGGGATTTAGGGAATTAAGGGTAACATGTATGAACAGGGCTGCGCCAGAATTCTGGCCTCAAAAATCTGTAGTCGACCAGTTCTATAGATGTATGAACAGTTTCACTCCAAACTTTGGCGCGATAAGTGCCTTGGTACCGCGCCAAAGACACTTTTTTAACGCGCTAAAGTTCTGGGGCGTTCTGGAGGCGCGTCACATCAGATTCATAGAAGTGAACACATTTATGATTCTTTGATGCCAAAACTGTGGCCCAACAGTAGAACAGCAACCATAGGTGATCTCCTGAGCTGATTGTTGTATTGGCCTCTAGACATGTGCCTGTATGTATGACTCAAAAGAACAGGTTCAACATTCTGGCGCAGTAATACTACCTTAAAGTGATTTAGAACTGGACTGTCGGCGCCAGAATTCATACATGTCACCCTAAGTGTTAGAGTATGTTCACACTGCGTTTGTTAAATAAGTTTTTGAGTACATTTTTTTATGTTAAACACATTTTTTTAGGAATTGGTTGTTTTTTTAATTTTTCATATCACTTTCAATATTTTTTTCATAATTCTTAAGTCTTGCAGTTTTAACTTTGGCCACTAGGCCTTGTTTGCACTGCTTTAACAGCAGTCAGAGAGATGCTTTACAGTAGCTTCATGCACATAGGAGACTTAAAGGGGTTGTCTCACTACATTGATTCATCTTAATTCAGTCCTGTTTTCTTGGTGTCACTTTGAATTCAGGGGTGTGTTTACTGGCTTCCACTAGGCTGCAGTAGAAGCCAGGTCTGTAGCTATAGCAACCAGTGCTGGCAGCCTATCAGGAGAGATCAAACAGGTCTGTAGCTATAGCGACCTAAGGAGCTGATGCAGCCCATACAAGAGGGGATATCTCGGAATAGGTAGTACACTGTTAATGGACATATATTGCAAAGTGACTTGTTTTTGCAAAATCTTTAACATAAAAAGCAATCCTTGTAGTGAGACAACCCCTTTAAGACTGACTCAGTCCCACTGACTTCTATTGGAGAGTTTTCTAGTCATGCTCTGTGACCTGGGAAGAAATCAGTGTGCAGGGAGGTGAAAGGGTCAACTGTGACAATTTCCTCTTGTGACTGTGGATCCTGTGTTATCTATTCACACTGGTGTCGCCTTTCAGTTTGACCCTCTTTGTGCTGATAATGAGCAGACAACTGAGAATCTTTCTGTACAGAACAGGAAATGTCAGACTATTATTAGGCTTAGTGGCCTAAATGAAAACTAAAGGACTTAAGAATTATTAAAAAATATTGAAAATGATATGTAAAATATAAAAAAACAACCAAAAATTCTTTAAAAATGTGTTTAATATTAAAGGGGATTTGCCAAGAGACCATTTACGTACCTCTGGTCAGCATGAGAGCAGGATGTAAACAAATCACGCTGATTCATGAAGCTGCAGGGAGAAGAGGTGGGGCGAGTGAGGAGTGAGGAATCCAAGGGAGTGTCTCAAAACTTAAGTGAAATAATAAACAGTACAAGAGTGGATTCTCAATACACCAAGACACAGCCTCATAGACTGCACTGTCAGGAGCCTTATCTGCTAAGATGCTAATGTAAACAAACCACAGAGCTGAAAGAGAGAGAGAGACGCACACAGCCAGAGCACAAAGCTGCATAAGGGATCCTGTGACATGTTCACTGAAATAATCAAACTATAACTTGTGGATACTATAAACAAAAGACAACACCTATTCTACACAGCAGCTTGAAAGCTTCTTCATGTTCCCTGTCATCAGATAAAGCAGGGATCTACTCAGATAATCACACTACAACTAGTGGATTCTGTATACAAAAGAAAACATATTGCTACCCGGTGCCTTAAAAACTTCTGCAGCTCAGTCTCATCAGATAAGAATCTCTCTCTGCGCAAGCCCGGCCAGCAGACAGCAGCTCTTGTCAGGTCGTATCTAATAGAAGCTTTGAAGTAACCAAGGGCATGTAAGGAAGGCTGTAGCTCTCTCAGACTGCAATTTTTGTAATCACATATATTTAGAAAAGTGATTAAAAACCCATTTTGGAGGATCCCACGTCAACATTACATCGTGGTAAAACCCCTTTAAGTCATTTTTGATGACACATTCCCTTTAAGGTGGCCATATACTTGAGATTAATATATCAACCAAATCTGCTGATTTTTGTCCAAACCAAGCCTGTATGGGAGGTCAGGAAGAATAGCTGTCAATTGTATGAGCATGTTGTCAACAGCTATCTAAGATGTATGTCTAGTACTCTGTAGAGTTACTAAGAAGCTACTGGAGAGGAAACTGACATTTCAGGTACCACTTTTTGCAATTGGACAAAGAGTTAAGTTTAACAATGAATATTAATCAAACATATGTATCATATAAATGGAAATTCATACATTTTACTCACTGACATAACCCTTGTGCAATATGAGTAAATCTCAGCTGCACTGGGCATCCTTACAAACACACCTGCAGTAAGCTCAGGTCTTTGTCTGAGCTATGGAAGTCTGTATGATACAAATATGATAACTATTACTATTGTACAAAGGAAAATACCACAAAGTGCCACAGGCATGTTTGCCACTTGAATAAGGCCTTTGACAGTTTGCCTCTATGGGCCACATGTATAAACCTGTTTAGGTCTAAAACTCACTTTTTTTTTGGATCGGTTCTAAGATAATAGTTACCATAGTAATACCAAGCTTGTGTTAAGTACCGCTATCACCTTTGTCCAGCTGTTTTGTTCAGTATGTACTTCTGTTTAGGGCCAGTAATAAAACATACAGCAATATGTTTTGTAATTTTATAGTGTTACTACTTTTATTAAGCAGGACAGACATTTAGATTATGTATTCATTTCACATGGAAAAGCAATGTAGAGTAATACAAAAGGATGTTGCATACTAATTATGAAAACACTATTTCTAGTAGAAATCTTTTAAATTATTGCCAGAACAAATACACAAATTTGGGCCAACCTAACATAAAATAGGATTTATGTGTTAACTCATCTGAAGTCAATTTCATGTGTTTTGTGCTTCTAATATGAAATTTCGCTTGAGGTCTGCCCAGGTTTCCTTTAGTCTAGAGTATTAAGCCAAGTTTTACAGGCTAAGTATATTTCTTTCATATACTACCGACTACAAACATCAAGCGATATGTAAAGTTGTGAAAAACACTTATTTTTAAACATCCAGACACACTTCACATTCTTAACGGATATCAACACCTTATCAACCAACGTCTTGATTCAATGAATTTACAAAGGAAATTAAACAGACTTTGCAAATAGTCTTGAGTCAAAAGATAAAGGAAGATTTAGTAAGACTGACAATCCAAACATCAATAAAAAAAAAAAAGAAAAAAAAGATGTAGTTTGTATCAAATACCAATTTATGGCTTTAGTATTAATAAATCTGTGTAAAAGTTTTAGGTCCTGCCCCTGTAAATACTTGTAAAACATGGTGGTTACATGGTTTGTAATGCCGAAAAAAGACAGATGTCCATCCAGTTCAGCCTATTGTGCTGTAGTGTTGATCTAGAGGACGTCAAAACCCCCCACAAAGTAAAAACCAATTTCCCTCATTCTAGGGAAAACATTTCTCCCCGACTGCAGTCTGGCAATCAGAATAAATCCCTGTATCAACGACCCCTCTGCAGAATCCTAGTCACTATAACTTGTTATATTACATCTAGAAATTTATCCAGACCCTTCTCCAGAATCCTAATCACTATAACTTGTTATATTATTACATCTAGAAATGTATCCAGACCCTTCTCCAGAATCCTAGTCACTATAACTTGTTATATTATTACACTCTAGAAATACATTCAGACCCTTCTCCAGAATCCTAGTCACTATAATTTGTTTTATTATTATACTCCAGAAATGTATCCAGACCCGTCTCCAAAAACCTAGTCACTATAACTTGTTATATTACATCTAGAAATGTATCTAGACCCTTCTCCAGAATCCTAGTCACTACAACTTGTTATATTATTGCACTCTAGAAATACTGAATGCTGTTAAAGGAGTTTTTCCACCCTATTAAATATTTTACAAACAGCTGACATTAGTATTAAATAACAACAAGAGTAGCACTGGCTTTATCAAGCCTCTGTAGCTTCTCTGCCAATGCCTCACTGGTCTTGGTTTACCATGCTCCAGGAACGTCGTAGTATGACTATACATGACCGCTGCAGTCAACCATGAGCTGTTGTGACGTGACTTGTTGACAGGTGTCATCACTGTTTCCAGAAGAGGTTAAAACTTAACTTTTAATGTCTTTCCCATAAATTTCACATAAAAACCCCAAAAAACAAGTGTACATCAAAATATTATATATGCATATACACCATCTTATCCCCACTACCTATTTTCAAAAGGCTAAGTAATTCATCCTAATGGGAAAAACAGGAAATAGTTGGTCACAAGTCAGTTGTTCTTTTAATCTAGTTGGCCCTACCTAGACCACAGGGCAATCGCCCCCAAAAGGATGGTCCCCACTCTAGGTGGCTGATGCTAGATGGCCCTGCTACACCCTATAATGAAATGATAGATTAAATAGTAAAATAAATCAATGATAGCATGTGTACTCTACGCTCAGTGTACAGCTCACTTGATGCGTTTCCCTGTGTACCTTTTACCACAGTTACCAGGCTCCACTGTTCCAGTAGGTAAAAACAAGAATTAGCAAAAATGTCAAAAGATAATACAATAATGATAATCCCCTAGGGATATCTTCTCTTTCTTTTCATAGATACTACATGTACCTTATCATCATTGTCATTATCACTGGTGATTTCCATCTGTTTTAGGCTGTGTTTTGTCAAATCAGCAGCCATGCAGATTTGCAGGCATTTCTCTAAGGTCTTCTCTTTCTCTTTAAGCAGTCTTTCTCTGAAGTGAGTGTCTCTGATGCCACACACTATGCCATCTTTGATGAAATGTCTCTGATGTCTCCAAATCCACATGTTGCAGCAAGTCTCCTTAGCTCTGTCACACATCTCTCCACATTTTCACCAGTCTCCTGTGAAGAACTTTCATCTCTCCACTGTCTCATTCTTCTTGGGGTCACAGTGTTTACCAAATGCCTGCACAATGTCTGCTAGAACTAGGCTATCTGTGCTTTCTGTGAGTAAGGTATGGGGCATTTATCTATCCTTTTTCCAAATTAAGTAACAAAACAACTTTACTTTTCTTTTGCCATCACTGAGGGCCACTGTAAGATCCAGAAACAAAGTAAACTCTTCTTTCAAATGTCTCCAAGTCTGTGATAGATTGGATGAAGTGAAATCCAGGCTCTAACGGGAGTTTCAGACCATTCTCCATTTTGTAGTAATGACAGGGAATCTGTACTTACAGTTTCTGTTGAGTCTCTGTACAGTTCCAGTCTCACACAAGCTCTGAAGGTTTGCAGGTGTGTTCTTTAATGGTTCTGAGCCCAGCTGCCACCATGTTCTGTTAGATGTTGCTTATGAAGGATCACACTCAGAGTATGTCTTCAGCAACAGAATAGTGCTGGGACTAAGGGGTCCATAGTTTCTCTGGTTTAAGTTTGGGGGCAGTGGGGGAAAGTTTTAATGGGTGGCAGTTCACTTGAAACTGCAGTGGTGGAGGTGCAGGTATTGGCTGCAACTGGGGTGATGTTAGAACACATGAGGGTAACTCTCTGATAGGCCTACAGCACTGGAGTAGGCTTTTTTAGACAAGGGTAAGGAGATAGATGATGTGGGTCTAGTCACTAGAACCACATAATTTATCTTCTTAGACTTCTCTGAAACAGGTTAAAACATACACCACTCTAGGGGATGCTGCAAAATGGATGGTGAATGTACATTTAACAGCCTGTTAAAGGGGTTTTGCCAGGACGTGCCTTATCTGCTAAGAAGCAATTGTAAACAAGCCACGCTGAACTAAGAGAGAGAGACACAGCCAGAGCAAAGAGCTGTGCATAAGGGATCGTGTGAAATGTTCACTCAAATAATCAAACTACAACTAGTGGATTCTGTATACAAAAGACAACACCTTTTCACCACAGCAGCTTGAAAGCTTCTTCATGTTCTCTGTCATCAGATAAAGCAGGGATCTACTCAGATAATCACATTACAACTAGTGGATTCTGTATACAAAAGACAACATATTTCTACCCGGTGTCTTGAAAGCTTCTTCCGCTCCCTTTCATCAGATAAGAAGTGTTCTCTGCACAAGCCAGGCCAGCAGCTCTTGTCAGGTCGTATCTAAGAGAAGATTTTAAGTAACTAAGGGCAGGTAAGGCAGCCTGTGGCAAAACCCCTTTAAGGGTTCATTAAAAACAGAAGTTCAGTGAAAAAATCTAAAGAGCATGATGAGATTTTTCCTTTTTTTGCCCCTTGAAAAAATTAACCTCTACAGATCTAAGGTTGCCAAAACCAAACAAAGAAGATGTAGAGACATTGCAATGACAATTGACCCTGTACACCTTTTCCAGTTGTCTACAGGATTTTACCATTCTGGCCAGTGTGATAGGCGAGAAGGCTCCAGAAAATTGTTCTGGTTATTTTGTTATCTTTACTGTATAAGAGAGGAGTACAGGCGAAATAGTGGGGTTTAGGTAAAACAAGCAGTTTAGGCAGAGGAAAGTGGCCAGGTCTCACTCAGATGGGAACTTAAGGATATCAGCCTAAGGCGTCCCCTAATGGCAGTGTCAAGAGAAGATGGTACTACAACTGGTTCTGGGTTAGCCAGCTGTTTTTCATTAGCAGGAGAGTGACTGTTAGCAGTAGAACAAAATGTGCTATAAATTTACCATGCAAATACAAGCATGAAAATTCAGGCTGTGGGGAGTGCATAGTATGTCATGGTGCTTTAAAACAGGAAAGAGAAAAGGTGAGCCGATGCAATGTTCCTGTTTATAGTGAGGTAACCAGATAGGAAAGTGGCAGTGGTAATGGTTGTGTTGGGAGTAGAGGGAAGGAACTTAGTTAGCATTTATCTATGCTTACAAGTTCATTGTTTTGGAAAAACTGTAGTTAGTTAGAAGGGCAGCTCTCTTCCTTAGGTTGATTTTAAGGCTTTAATTCAGGCAATGATATGCAATCGGCACCACTCTGGACCACAAATAAATAGCCTTATAGATAGTGTTCTGTGGAGTTTCAGTAAGATATAAGCAATATATTGACAAACAAAAGGGTAACGATATTTTGAACTTTTGACTTTCATGGTCCATATTTCACCCCTCATGACAGCTTTGAACGTGAGACTCCGATAATTTTATAGACAATCATTCTGGTTATCTTTACATAAATTTGACTTGCAACTATTTAAAATATGCTTAGTTATGCAGACTTTTGTCATGTAACTGCATTATTACTGGTTTGCTCCTAATGGTGAAACAATCATTTTCTTTTTGTATATTACAAATTACAACCTGTTCTCATATTCCCTAATAGCTCAACGTTATTAGGTTGATTCCCAAGCAAAAGGTCACTGGTTCGAATCGAGGAGCACCCATGAAGAAGATTTCCCAAGAACAAAACAGTAACAATGCATTTACATGACAATAATCTACATAACTAAGCACATGCTAAATAGTTGCAAGTCAAATTTATGTATGAGATACCCAATGTGATTGTCTGTAAAATGATGGTAATCTCCCATTCAAAGCTGTAGTGGATGGTGAGTTATGGAGCCTGAAAGTCAAAAGTTCAAAATCCTTTGTTACCCTTTTGCTTGTCAGTGTGTAGTCCATCATGGAAGAAGAGTTTCTTTGGCACTCACCATTAAAGAGTAATTTATTTCAGCTTGCGCATACAGGTAACATAAGAAGACATGCACATGATTTGACATACGTCCGTTTTGCATCAACTCTTTTAATACTCTATTAAAGGATAAATGGAAATGTATTATATTGTGGTCACTATTTCCTAGGTGCCCCCCAACCTCAACCTTTGTTACTCTGTCAGGTCTGTTAGTCAATATTAAGTCTAGAAGGGCCTTTCCTCTAGTCAGTTCCTGCACCAGTCGGGAAAGGTAATTGTCTTTAGTTATTGACAAAGACCTGTTTACTTTATGAAAGCCACAGTTTTTCATAATAATTCCACATCATACATCATTGCCTGTATCTATATCCTCCCGCAGTGTTGGCTTAAAACAGGATTATACATAAAAACATACACCTCCACCCTTCCAGCTTTTATGATCCCTTCTACATAAACTGTAACCCTGTAAGTTAACTGCCCACTTGTAGCTATCGTCCAGCCATGTCTTAGTTATCCCCACTATGTCATTTTTTTCTTCTGCAATTAATACTTCTAGTTAATTTACTTTGATGGTGAGACTCCTGGCATCGGTCAGCATGCAATTTGGAGTTTTTTTTTTTTTTTTTTTAACCCTATCTTTATTAACTATTACTACACCCCCTCCCTCCACAGCTGATATGGGACTCAGTCCGGATGGAATTTTTCAAAGGGTTAACGTTGTACAGCCACATGACCAAATTCTTGTTTAAATTTTGCCAATTTTTTTTTTTAAACATTTCCCATAATTGTGGCAGCAGAAATTTGGAGGGGTAAGATCTAGAAAAGAAAATGCATTTTTTTGTGACAATATAGGGGTAGACCAGGCAATAAACCATCAGTCTGCTAACTCAGTCTGCTTACTGTGTCATCTGGTTTTGAGAGGGTTGTCTCTTAAAGTAACCATCAAAGTGCTGACAAGCAGAAAATCCAATGGGCACCCCAATTAGTATGTGCTATAATGAGATTCCTAAATGGTCAGTGATATGTTGTTATGAAGTATAAGGGATATAGATATATATGATATACAAGTAATTGTATTGAAAACAGTTAATCCAATTTATGAAGAGTATCAAACATCCTTTGGTCCAAATGCAGTGGCAGGAAATGCTGATTGCACAGAAGCAAGCTAAAAACTACTGCGTGTGTGTAAGCATGTCCAGCTATGTTAAATGTCCATAACCATATGAGATGCAATGAGAGTACAATGCATGCGCCAGGAGTGAGTTACAATGAACTGTGTATGCATAAATAAACCATACTTTTAAAATACCCTTAATTACAGAAGACATAATAAAGATACAGCACTTGTGCCTATAAGTAAAATGAGTCTGGTAATAGATGTAGATCATAGAATAACGCAAGCACAAATAAAATGACTGAAGCACTAAAGTAAAAATAATAGTTTAATTGCTTTATTGTCAAATATGAAAATATTTTAAAGGCAAGTTATGACAAATAATATATAATCAAAAAACACATACAAAAATATGACTGAATAAATGCGTTTATATTAATAAATTAATCGAATGGCACAAAAGCCATTGTTGGCACATATGAAAACATGTATATCATATTGGCGCCATATAGATACAAAATGTAGATAATAAAAAGACGCACAATGATAAATGCAAGCACATTAAAAAAAGTATATATTATATTATGTATAATAGTACAAATAAAGTGCTACAAGCATATTAGAAAAATGATTATTATTACTAGACATAATGAAATTACTGCTGCAAAGGGACCGAAAGGAGACACTCCCGTATTGTATACAAAACAAAAGTTGAAGACGAAATGACATATATGAATTATAATATAATGGACTTATACTTTATATCCGAAGTCTCTGTGAGAAAAGATAATTATTAGGCTTATAATGAGCTAAATGGTCCATATTAAAAAATTAAACTCACAAGTTGCAAAATCACAAAAAATTAATAGAAAGAAATTCACCACAATAACTTGAGAACTATGGAAAGTGCAATCTGATAGCACTAGATAAGGCTACTGCAAAGGTTTAACCATGAAAGTCTATAAGAGCAAATCATGCAATAAGAGCAATCCAGTTATTACAAACAGAGGCAGCTGATAGACTTAAATGATGTTAAAGATTTGGTCATTCAAAGAATCAACGATTGATACAACAATATTCAAAATCTTCTCAAAGAGACATAAAGTAAGCAACCTGAAAGAAGAAAATAACAACAATTAGAAACTAATATAGTGTAAATGAATATGTACACACACAAGAAACAAAAAACAAACTTGTAAGCAGAAAATGGGATTAGGATAGTGAAAGGGGGTGAAGAAGGAAGGAAGAATAAGAGTGAAAAAAGAACACAAAAGGAGAAATATGAAATGTTAAATATTGTGAGGAAGACACAGTGTCCAGAGCATGGAGCAGATACCAGGAGACAGGCCAGTACAATCCTGCAAAATGACCTCCAGCAGGACACTAATATCCATGTGTGTGCTCAAACTGTCAGGGTGATATGAGGGCTCAACATCCACAAGTCATTGTTTGCCTTAAAGCCCAACTCCGTGCAGAGCGATTGGTATTTTTCAGAGATTTATCACAGATGAGAGCAGGTTCACACTGAGCACATGTGAAAGACATAACAGAGTCTGGAGACACTGTGGAGAACGTTCTGCTGCCTGCATCATCCTCCAAGTAGTATTACTGGTTTGGCAGTGGGTCAGTAATGGTGTGGGGAGGCATTTGTTTGGAGTGCCCTTTATGTTCTAGCCATAGGTACCCTGACTGAAATTAGGTACCGGGATGAGATCTTCAGACCCATTTTGAGACCATATGCAGGTGCAGTGGGCCCTGGGTTCCTTCTGATGCATGACAATGCTAGGCCTCAAGTGGCTGAAGTGTTTCAGCAGTTCCTGCATGATGAAGGCATTGATGATATAGACTTGACTGCCCTTTCCCCAGACCTGAATCCAATCGAGCACCTCTGGGACATCATGTCTCGTTCATCCACCAACACCACGTTGCACCACAGACTGTCCAGGAGTTGACTGATGCTTTAATCCAGGTCTGGGAGGAGAGAACTGTCAGTAGAACATCCAACGCTTTCTCAGGAGCATGCCCAGGTGTTGTAGAGAGGTCATACAATCACGTGGAGGCCATACACACTACTGAACCTCATTTACTTGTCTTGAAGAATTTCCACTTAAGTTAGATTGGCCTGAAATTGGCAACTGGAATATTTCATTCATTGACATATAGGATGTGGTATTTTAGTGCTCCCTTTATTTTTGAGCCATGTGTATATATTCACATAGCAGAAGTGAACTTGGGTATCCACCACTAATATGACCAGAAACCCTCCCCAATCCATAAATCTTGATACCCATAACTTTGCCACAATAGTATTTAAAAAAAATTTCAGCAATTACCAACAAGTTTTTATCTTGATTGAAGTCTCTTTGGGCCAGTATATTAGCAGAAAAATGTTTTTGAATATATTTCCGTAGCTATTGTGTTGTTTAACCCATATAAACTTTAGAACATGGGCAAACAATATCGTAAATTACAGATTTGGTTTAAGAGTTAATATATCCTGGGGATTTTGAAAGCATTCTCTTTCAGGGGATTGGAGAAAACAGATGTAGGTTCCATATATTGACAAATATTACACAGGATAATTAACTGGTCAAGAGGAGTGCAAGGTCTTGAGAAGTGACTATGTGTAAACATATTTCTCAAATTTGGGGATCTTATTGCTGTCAACAATGGTATGTCTGCTAAAACAGAAGTAATTCTGGGGTCAAGGTGCAGAATATTTCAATAACTAGATAAAATGTGATGGATATCAGACTACTGGTTGTTAAATGTGGTGGCAAAATGCAAATTAATCTGACTTACTTTAAATTTTGGTTGAAAAAATTGTTCCACAGAATAGGCATGTTAAACAGTTCTAAATAGAATACCAGGTGGATAACCATTTCATAAAACCTTGAAATAAGATCATGTGCCAATCTGTGGTAAAATAAACTCAATCATTTTTTTTCTTGCTTTCAGTACATATGAACAGAGTGTCCTCAATTAGATGACACATTTAAATACATATTTTTGAAATGTTGATAAAGGATAAACGTGTCTTGCTTCCCACCATCCTTAAAGAAAAAAGATTGGCACACATCGTGCACCCATGGCATTACCTGAAACCTGGTGATAAATAGAACCATCAAAAATAAAGTAGTTGTGCAATAAAATTAAGTCCAACAGATCGATCTAAAATGAGTCAAGTTGGCCGGCACAGCTCATCTTAAGATCTAAAAAAATATGTTACTACCACCATACCAAACACATATGAAATGCTAGTATATAGAGCCTCCACATCGCAAGAGCCTAAAAAGGTATTGCCAACAATATTCAGATCTGCCAGTTGAGTTTCGCAAATAGGAAGGCAATTGTGTGAACAAAGGTTTTAAAAATGAACAATAAAAACAAAAAAAAAAAATACCGATTTTTTTCATAAAGTCTGCTTATACTAGCCACAAATGGGATGGTAGAATACCAGAAGGGATGGTAATGTTTTTGGGATCTTTGGCAAAGGAAAAAATGTTGGTATAATCATTGTATCAACTGTTAAAAAATGAAATTCATGTTTACTGATGATATCCAAATCCTTAGCTGAACAAAGCAATTTATACAACTTCTTTTTTCAAAAAAGAAGTAGGATCTGAAGGAAATTTTTTGAGAAAAATGAGTGTTGTCCAGTTGGCAATAAGTCTTCTTCATGTCTAAAGTAATCGGCCATAAAACAACATTCCCGTCCTTATCCGCTTCCTTGATCACAAATTCAAAACATTTGCATACATGACTTAGAGCTAGTTTTTCCTCTAAGGATAAATTTTGTCCTGCATAGTAATCCTAAAATCTTGTACTTCTTTGTCTTTAAAGGGACAAAGGAGGTGTATATAGCCTTAGAGCATGGTTTAAAGATTGGCCTATCAGAGGCGGTTTGGCCTTCTCTTTCTTGTAACAGATCCAAAAGATCCTGGAAAACTTGGTGATTGGATTTAATAATGTCATCCGGATAATGTGAACAAAAATGAAGGCACCGCAAAATTAATCTCCTACAAAAAAGGTAGAGATTTTTGGTCAGAATAAACTTGTCCAGATAGGACACAGAAGAGAAAGTCATATTTGTAATTCAGAAATTTCTACAGAATTTAAGACGTAACTGGAAAGAATAACAATTTGTAAAGTATCAACAGAGGAACTCAGTAATTTAGATGCTGTTTGATTAGAGGATTCTATGATACAGTCTTTTGAATCCCCTCTTTATAGTGGTGCACAATCTGTGAATACATAATGCAGTATCTAGCTCTCTTTGTTGCCTATAATTGACCAGGTTTCATGTGTGGGTACCAGAGGCAGGAGCAATATGGGATCCCTTGTTCCAAAAACGATCTGGAGTGTGGTTTGGGAACAGCGCGATTAATCAGCAGTCTCTGAGGGTTGGCACATGGGTGGCATATTTTAATATATGGCAAAAGTCAGAGGCTCTGTTGAGTCAGTCTGTGTTAGCAGATGACTATCTGACAATATTGCAGTATTTTCTTAATCGAGTTACATGGTCTAGGGGTATATATTTTAGGTATGAATGGTTATGTAAAGTTGTGGAGGTATGATCTGACAGGGACTTGTCCAGTAAACCCCGTGTGGTGCACCAGATTTATATGGGTAACAGGTCAACTGGTGTGGGCGTGCCGGATGGTGTAGTGCACCGGCGCTTGGAAATCAATTCTCAGCTTTGGGATCTTGCAGGCTTTACTGGTGACTCAATTTTAGGACATTACACTTTTTTGTATTTCACTTTGATACAGCACAGATCTGGGTACATTGATTTACAGGTTACACTCTCCTTGTCCTTCACACTTCAACTTTCGGAAGATAACTTTGCTCAACTCCCGTAGCAGGTCTCTCATTTACTCCAACTACCATGAGATCTCTATTCCAGGAGAAGGATTCTCCTCAACTTCCGTGTCTGACTGAACTAATCTTCCAGTCACTCTGCAGCTGTACTGGCCGCAGCACTGGTCCCCTTCTTACTTCCATGTCTCTCTCTCTGTCTCTCTCTTTTTCATTGTACCCAATTCTCTCTCTCTCTTTCTCTTGGGCTTTACTCCACTTCCTCTCTTAATTCTCTTTTATTTATTTCTGTGAGTCTATGGAGCTGTTCTGGATGCAATACTCCACTGCCAACAAGTGGGTGGGAGATCCCATTTAGCTGTAACAAATGTCTTACTGGGTAACTGGCCACTGCTCTCAAATGTTACCTCTGAGGGAACTCTTTAGAACGTGCCAGGCTCCCCCTCATAACTGTGTAACAAGCAGGCCCTCCCCTTTACCTCAAATCGATCAGCTGTTGGTCCAGCTATACTGCCCCCCTCTATTTTCGCAACTGCCAAATGGATTAACCCCTCCCTAACCCTAAATAGATAAAATGCACAAATGAGGGTATATACATTAAAATTGGATGAAGGGTTAAGGAGTTTCAGCTCCTTAACATGTACCACCCTGTTTTTAAAGGGACCAAAAGTAAATTGTAAATAAAATGTTAATTTCTAATACTTGGTTGAAAACCCTTTGTTGGCAATGACGTCTTGAACTCATGAACATCACCAGATGCTGTGTTTTCTCCTTTTTAATGCTCTACCAGGCCTATACTGCAGCGGTTTTCAGTTGCTGTTTGTTTGTGGGCCTCTCTGTTTGAAGTTTAGTCTTTAAGAAGTGAAATGCATGCTCAGTTGGGTTGAGATCAGGTGGCCTGCTTGGCCATTCAAGAATATTCCACTTCTTTACTTTAATAATCTCCTGTGTTGCTTTGGCTTTATGTTTTGGTTCATTTTCTATCTGTACTATGAAACACCCACCAATCAGTTTGGCGCATTTGGCTATATTTGAGCACATAGTATGTTTCTAAATACTAGTGTTTATTGTGTCACATCATCAATAAACACTAGAGAATCAGTGCCACTGTATGAGTTAGTAGCAGTATGCACTATAGTAAGAAGGCAAGCTAGTGGAGGCAGTGTAATGCTCTGGTCATTGATCATCTTCGAAACATTGAACCCTAGCATTTAAATGGATGTTATTTTGACATGTATCACCTGTGACTTCTAAAAATAGAATAGCACAATAACTGCAAAAGGAATATAACAGAGTTTAGGGTGCTAAATTGACCTCCAAAGTATATATGTCTCTATCCAACTGCACATCTGTGGGATGTGCTGGAAAAACAAGTCTGATCCATGAGGGCCCAACTTAAACAATTTGCTGATTACATCTTATTAGTGCCAGACACCACAAGATACCTGCAGAGATTCTGTGGATGCTACCCTTGATGGGCAAAAGCTGTTTTAGTACCACAGAGGGGACAATGTACAGATACTGAAGATATTAGTGTGGTAAATTTGGTAGTAATTTGTCATGTATAAATATCAGTAGAGAGATAAGCAGGGACCCCATGTCTTAGTTTTGTGTAGTCTTTTAAAGAGGTTTTTTTTTAGATTTTTTATTTCCCTGTAAAAAATAGACAAAGTTAAAATTATTATCAGTAGTGTCACTAGAGTCAGCTGATGTATGTGGATATACTAATCCAGAGAGTCACCGTGGGCAATCTATCTAACCCTGCCTTAGCTTGATAAGTGTAGAGCATGTTTATCCAAATCACTATGGGTCATCAAATGGGCTCTACCATTTGCTCAAGGTTGCCAGTCTTATTCCATTCCTCATCCCCTAAAGTATACAAAAAATAGTGCAGCCTTGTACATTTTTCTGTACACTGCATGGGTTGCTAAATAAAGAATGAACCTAAGGAGATGCTGATGCCTATTCACATTTTTTCTGTGTAACTTGTTTTTTGATGGATGGACTGACTACCTTTTGACCATAGAATTCCTATAAGCCCACAGTAGCCATCTAAGGAGAGACATTGGTGTTGTACCCACTACACAATTTGGAATAGAGCTGAATCCTTCACATTATGAAATGTTTTTTGTCCTGATTGAAAGAAAAACTACTTTTCCTCATCAAGCAAGACAAAACCTTTGATGGAGCATTAGTGCAGATGGGCATATAGAATTTATAGAAGGTCCTTGATTTTTTTTTTATATTACCTCTGAGATACTGATGAGTACAGGCTGCTTCTAAGTAAGTGAAAAGTTATAATCAAGTTTTAGTGCACTGTAGGCAAAGCAGTAATATTACAGTGTCTTGGTTATGATGAAGATGGACACTTGCATACTTAAGCAGTTTTGTTTTGTAAAACTGTATATAAATGGAAAGTGTTTTTGCCAGCAAACCATGTTTTGTATCATGCACTATAAACACTATGTTATGGTAAGATGGTACGATGTATGTTATATTGCCAAAAGTCCATTTCATGGTACTTTAGACAGATCGTTCAATGTTGTGATGGTCCCCACTAAGGGAAGTTATTTGTATATTTGTCCATATGAATTGATTAATCTGAACTTGTTGCAGAAGTGGCCTAAATTTCTGGGAATTCTGCTAATGTGGTCAGACATTGTGACCCATAGCCTGGGGATCCTTTATATTATATTATTGGGCATTTACAAATTTTTCTACAATTTAGCAACATAGGACAGATTCCCCACTGTCCAACACAGTCCTTTATTTATATCACGATATTGCCATAATAAAGAGACCTTAGACTTCTTATTTAAACCACAGTGTATTAAAAAGTCACAATAAATAGATTATTGTTTAAGCACCATATATTAGTCTGATAGTTTTCTTCTATCAGTTCACAGCATTTGGCTTTATATGGGCTCCATTGCTGATAAATCCCTTGAAACGTTGTGAGTTGAGCACCATCCCTGATGAGTATACCTTCATGCTGTTTTGTCTTGTGCTATTTAAAATGGACTTTTAAAATCATTCAAATGCAAAGTTATATTGTGCTGCTTATATCAAGATAATGCATGCTTGAAAAAATAAGGAACCCATATAAAGGAAAATTTGGTAATTAAAAAAAAATGTATTTAATGTGACTTTTTAATACACTGTGGTTTAAAAAAGAAGTCTAAGGTCTCTCTACCATAGCTTGGGGACACACTGTAAGGAGAAAAGCAAGGTATATGGATTGGTTCAACATGTCTGAGATGAAGATCAACAAGAAGGTAAAAGGTTTTGTTAGGAGAAATGGGGGGAATTGTGGTGAGAAATAGAGAGCTGAAGGTTGGGTCTAGAGAATCTTTGCATAGGGACAGAATACACCTGAATGCTATTGGCAGCAATATGTAGTGTACTTCCCTATGAAAAGGCTATAGAAACAGCCATTTGAGTTTGGAGGAATGTGCATGTGTGAGGGTCGCAAATACTTGTGGCATGAAAGTGTAATATTGGAAGACAATCTGCAAAACATTCTTAACTTTAAATTACTTATTTCATTATAATACAACTGAGCTGAGCCTTTTGATTTTGATCTGGGGATCCTAGAAGTTAATACAAGCCAGGACACTGTATTTTTAAATTGATGCTCTTTGGTCAGATGACTCTGACCAATGCTAAAGGTCAAAGGGCTCTGAGGAGTATGGTGGAGAGATTTTTTAAGATGGTGTTGATGCTTCCAAGGAATCTTAATGTAGAAGTGAGTGATTTACATGTAATCAGTTACATAATGTTATTTTAATGTTTTTTATTACAATTTTTATGGGTAATAAAATTGGCTGTAATGGGCTTTTCAAACAAAATCTAAGTTTTGGTGGTTTATTCTTGAGTATTTAATTGGTGAGTAAGAGTGTGAGCTAAAGTAATCAAAGGAAGAGAGAGTAAAGCATCATGTCATTGAGCCTTAAACCTCTATTATTTGAATTTGTATTTCTAGGTACTCATACTAATTATTGATCAAATCAACTTCCAATACAACTGTGTGGCAATGGCCATGCCATCTCTATAGCCAGTCATGTGCAGTGACTGTGCTGTATAAATCTGTACTAAGATTTATAATTTAGTACAGCTTATTAAAAAGAAATTTAGCAAATCCCAATGGTAGGTCAGCTACAAAACTTTCTGTAATGTTTCTTCTCTTCTAACCAACATGATAGCACCTTTAATAACTATTTCTCTTAGAAACTGTGGGCCTGGAAATATAGCTTTAGCTTATTGAATGTAAACAGAGACTAGATAATCTGGATTTTAACTATGTGCTTTCAGTTATCTGGTTTACTGTGTTTAGCATTGTGCATGCTTTAGTATTTTCGGAATTATTTATATTCATAATTTATTATATTTGGGGATATTTGCAGAGTCAGTGTTTATAGTGCATGATCCAAAACATGGTTTGCTGGCAAAAACACATTCCACTTATTTATAGTTTTACAAAACAAAACTGCTTCAGTATGTAAGTGTCCATCTTCATCATAACCAAGACGCTGTAATATTACAGCTCTGCCTACAGTGCAGTAAAACCTGATTATAACTTTTCCCTTACTTAGAAGCAGCCTGTACTCATCAGTATCACAGAGGTAATATAAAAAAAAAATCAAGGACCTTCTATAAATTCTATATTCCCATCTGCACTAATGCTCCATCAAGGGTTTTGTCTTGCTTGATGGGGAAAAGTAGTGTTTTTCTTCCAATCGGGACAAAAAACATTTCATAATGTGAGGGATCCAGCTCTATTCCAAATTGTGTAGGAGGTACAGCACCAATGTTTCTCCTTAGATGGCTACTGTGGGCTTATAGGAATTTGATGGTCAAAAGGTAGCCATTCCTTCACAAACCTGGTTCCACATAAAAATTGTGAATAGGCATCAGCATCTCCTTAGGTTCATTCTTTATTTAACAACCCATACAGTGTACAGAAAAATGTACAAGGCTGCACTATTTTCTGTATACTTTACGGCATGAAGAATGGAATAAGACTGGCAACCTTGAGCAAATAGTAGGGCCCACTGGATGACCCATAGTGATTTGGATAAACATGCTCTACACTTACTGTATCAAGCTAAGGCTGGGTTAGATAGATTGCCCACAGTAACTCTCTGGCTCAGTCGATCCACATACATCTAGTGACACTACTGATAACAATTTTAACTTTGTCTATATTTTACAGAAAAAAACACATTATTAAAAAAAAAATAATCAGAACCTCTTTAAAAGACTACACAAAACTAAGACATGGGGTCCCTGCTTATCTCTCTATTGATATTTACAGTATATATGATAAATTACTACCAAATTTACCACACTAATATCTTCAGTATCTGCACATTGTCCCCTCTGTGCTGCGTTGACCCATCAAAGCATAGCATCCACAGAATCTCTGCTGGTGACTTGTGGTATCTGGCACTAAGATGTTAGCAGCAAATCGTTTAAGTTGGGCACTCATGGATCAGACTTGTTTTTCCAGCACATCCCACAGCTGTGCAGTTGGATAGAGATATAAGTACTTTGGAGTTCAAGTCAGAACCCTGAACTCTGTTATATTCCTTCTGCAGTTTAGCAGGATGTGTTATTTTATTGAAAGAAGTCACAGGTGATACATGTCAAAATAACATCCATGTAAATGCTAGGGTCCAATGTTTCGAAGATGATCAATGACCAGAGCATTACACTGCCTCCACTAGCTTGCCTTCTTACTATAGTGTATACTGATACTAACTCATACATGGGTAAGCGATGCACGGGCACTTGGTGATGCACATTATGTAAAAGAATACATAGAGTCTAAAAGCTATCTTCTTCTGTTGCTCCATGGTTCTTTTCTGATGCTAATAAGCCCAATATAGGCACTTTGGGGGTGAATAGGGGTCACAATGAACTCCCAAACCTTTCTATCATAGCCAGTCTTAACATTTTATCAATTTTACAGTAACTCTTCTGTGAGATCATATCAGACAGGCAAATATTTGCTGCTTATGTGCACCCTGTTGTTGGTTCGGTTCACCAGTTGTCCTTCATTGGACCACTTTTGGTAGGTACTAATCATTGCAGTCATCTAACCATACCAATTTGACAATTTGTCAAATTCACTCAGTTTTTTTCCATTTTTTCCATTTTTCCTGTTTCCAACACATCAACTTTAAGAACTGAGGGCGACATGTATGAACGGGCTTTACGCCTGTTTTTTGGCGTATATTGTGCCTCCCGGCCCGAATCCCCCTGTCAGACGCAGGGATGCGGTGTTAGGTGCAGCGTTCGCCACTTTCAGCTGCGTGGGGTAGGAGTTCCGGGGCGGGACGCGGCGCGCTCGTATACTCCGAGGCATGTACGATCACGAGTCGGCAAAGCGAGGCGCAGTGCAGCGCTCGGCAGCTCCAACAGTCAGACCTGGTTTATTTTGGTCTAAATGCTCTGGAGGCGGCGAAGTGAAGCAGGCCCGGAACATGCAAGGAAGCAGATAGAAGATCGCGACAGAAATCTCGGCGCTCCGCTCCGTGCAGCAGGAGTATGAATCCGAAAAAATCGCCTTTATAAAGGCGGAAAACATTGTCAGAAAAGAGCTGAACCTCAAAAATAAACATAATAAATAAAAAAGATCACTTTCCAAAAATCTAGAACGGCGCAATATCAAGAAATCGGATATTGGAAATTGCCGGGAAATTCAGTAATTCAAATTCTGAAAGCTGTTCTCATTGGTCGGCATAAACCGGCCAATCAGAATAGGAGCGACAGTGAACCATTAAAACCTATGGAGAACGATTGACCAATCAGAATCAATGGCGGGACAGTTCAAAATACAGTAAAAATGCAGAAAAGAGCTGATTGGTTGAGCTAGCGGGGGCTTGGCTATCTCGGCCAATCAGAATAGGAGCGACAAAGACCCATTATAGCCTATGGAGAATTTTGAACCAATCAAATCCAAGGCGGGACAGTTCAAAATACAGTAAAAAGGCAGAAAAGAGCTGATTGGTTAATGCGGCGGGGCTTGGCTATCCCAGCCAATCAGAGTGCGAGCTACTTTCTCCATTTGTAGTCTATGGAGAGATGGGCGCAATGCAATCTTGGGGCTCAGCGCCGTGCGGCATGTGAGTATGAATAAAAAAATAATTTTTATTAAGTGTAAAACATTATCAGATAAAGCGCTGAAACCTTCTTTAAAAATAAAGCACTTAAATCCCTAACAATGCGTTTGTCGCCGAGACCGGCGCTACATAAGGAATTGCAATAGAGAGAATTGCCGGGAAATACAGTAATTCAAATTGTTTAAGCGCTTCTCATTGGTCGGCATAAACCAGCCAATCAGATAGGAGCGACAGTGGCCCATTAATATCCTGTGGAGGAGAATTGACCAATCAGAATAGGAGCGACCAGGGACCCATTATAACCTATGGAGAAAAATTGACCAATCATATTCCAAGGCGGGACAGTTCAAAATAAAGTAAAAAGGCAGAAACGAGTTGAATGGTTGAGCTAGCGGGAGCTCGTCCAGCTTAGCCAATCAGAGCGCGAGCTACTTTCCCATAGAGTTCTATGGGGAAAAGAAATTCCGAGCAAGCTCTGTAATTGGCTAAGTTAAAAGAGGCGCCGTATTTGGACCAATGGGAGAGCGAGCGACGCTCCTATGGGTTTTCTAATGCAATCTGAAATAAAACTGTACATGGCCGAAAACAAATTATAAGACTACATAAGTTGTCCCGATGTGTATATAAAATGAATAATAATATGGGGGTAACGAAAAAAAAATATTAATTCAATAAAATCATGTTTATTTCTTTATTTTCGTTATCCAAGGATCAATAGTATGGGTGCAACGAAAATAAAGAAATAAACATGATTTGATTGATGTACCGTGTTGCCCCGACAGTAAGACAGCGTCTTACTTTCTTATTCCCCCCACAAGTCCCACTATGTCTTACTTTCGGGGTATGTCTTATATTGGCAGGTATATGGCCCCCATACGCAGGTAATAGACAGGTATATGTCCCCCATAAGCAGATTATAGGCAGGTATATGGCCCCATAGGCAGGTATATGGCCCCATAGGCAGGTATATGGCAGGCTGTAGGCAGCTATAGGTAGCTGTAGGCAGGTATAGGTAGCTGTAGGCAGCTGTAGGCAGGTATAGGCAGCTGTAGGCAGGTATAGGGCAGGTATAGGCAGCTGTAGGCAGGTATAGGGCCGGCTGTAGGCAGGTATAGGCAGCTGTAGGCAGGTATAGGCAGCTGTAGGCAGGTAATAGCAGCTGTAGGGCAGGTATAAGGCAGGTATAGGCAGCTGTAGGGCAGGTATAAGGCAGGTATAGGCAGCTGTAGGAAGGTATAAGGCAGGTATTAGGCAGCTGTAAGGGAAGGTATAAGGCAGTATAGGCAGCTGTAGGCAATATATCAAAATAAAAAAACAAACAATCACTTACCTGAATCTCCGCTGCTCCGTCTGCCGTGGCGCCTCCTGCATCTTCTCGGCACAGGCAGGTGATGTCATCAGGCCGCGCACGCAGCAATGATGACACACGCGCCTGTGCCGGGGAGCTCCGGACAGCCGCCAGTCTGCGGTAGCCCGGAGGCCACTGCGGAGCACGGAGCGCTCGCTCTGTGCCCCGCAGTGTTATCCCTTTACTTATATGCGCTCCGGAGGAGTCGCATATAGGTGAAGGAATTGCGGACAGTGCCCGGGCCAGCGCAGCGCCCGGACACTGTGCGCTGTACTCGGCTGTCAGTTATATGCGCTCCCTGAGGAGCCGCATTATAGCTGAAGCCCTGTCGGCGCCCGGGCCATCGCAGCAGCCCGAGCGCAGACTACGTCTTACATTCGGGGGTAACGTCTTACATTAGGCGACCTCCCGACACCCCCGCTACGTCTTACTATCGGGGGTGTCTTAGTATCGGGGAAACACGGTAATATTTTTTTTTCATTACCCCCATATTATTATTCATTTTATATACACATCGGGACAACTTCTGTAGTCTTATATATTTGATTTCGGCCATGGTACAGTTTTATTTCGGATTGCAATAGAAAACCCATAGGAGCGTCGCTCGCTCTCCAATTGGTCCAAATAACGCGCCTCTTTTAACTTAGCCAATCACAGAGCTCGCTCGGAATTCTTTTCCCCATAGAACTCTATGAGAAAGTAGCTCGCGCTCTGATTGCTAAGCTGACGACACACCCCGCTAGCTCAATCAATTCAGCCTTTCTGCCTTTTTACTGTTTTTTGAACTGTCCCGCCTTGAATATGATTGGTCAATTTTTCTCCATAGGTTATAATGGGTCCCTGTCGCTCCTATTCTGATTGGTCAATTCTCCTCCAAGGGATATAATGGGCCACTGTCGCTCCTAATTCTGATTGGCTGGTTTTGCCGACCAATCAGAAGAGCTTAAACAATTTGAATTACTGTATTTCCCGGCGATTCTCTCTATTGCAATTCCCTATGTAGCGCCGGTCTCGGCGACAAACGCGTTGTTCGGGATTTAACTGATTTATTTTAAGAGAAGGTTTCAGCTCTTTATCTGACAATGTTTTACACCTAATAAAAATTATTTTTTTATTAATACTTCATGCCGCACGGCGCTGAGCGCAGAGATTTCAGTGCGCCGATCTCTCCATAGACTACAATGGGAGAAGTAGCTCACGCTCTGATTGGCTGGGATAGCCAAGCCACCGCTAACTCAGCCAATCAGCTCTTTTCTGTCTTTTTACTGTATTTTGAACTGTCCCGCATTTGATTTTGATTGGTCTATATTTCTCCAAAGGTTATAATGGCACACTGTCGCTCCTATTCTGATTGGTCAAAACTTCTCCATAGGTTTTAATGGGTCTTTGTCGCTCCTATTCTGATTGGTCAATAGTTCTCCATAGGTTTTAATGGGACACTGTCGCTCCTATTCTGATTGGCTGGTTTATGCCCGACCAATGAGAAGAGCTTAAACAATTTGAATTACTGTATTTCCCGGCAATTCTCTTTATTGCAATTCCTTATGTAGCGCCGGTCTCGGTGACAAATGCATTGTTCGGGATTTTATTAATGTATGTTTATAGAAGGTTTTAGCTCTTTTTCAGAGAATATTTTACACTTAATAAAAATGATTTTTTTTATTCATACTCCATGCCGCACGGCGCTGAAAGCCGAGATTGCATGGTGCCGATCTCTTCATAGACTACAATGGGAGAAGTAGCTCGCGCTCTGATTGGCTGGGATAGCCACGCCCCCGCTAGCTCAACCAATCAGCTCTATTCTGCATTTTTACTGTATTTTAAACTGTCCCGCCTTTGATTCTGATTGGTCAATAGTTCTCCATAGTTTTAATGGTTCACTGTCGCTCCTATTCTGATGGCCGGTTTCTCGCTGACCAATGAAAATAGCTTTTCAGAATTTGAATTACTGTATTTCCTGCAATTTTCAATATCCTAATTCTTGAATTAGGCTATTTGGAAAGTGATTTTTTTTTATGTATTTTTTATTTTTGATGTTTGAGCTCTTTTCTGAGAATGTTTAACGCCTTTATAAAGGCGATTTTTGATTCATACTCCGCACCGACATGTGGAATGATTTCTCACTGTTTTCCAGCCTGTCTCGCATCGGAACAGATTTTCGGCGCAGTCCCGCACAGCGCCTAAGTCCCGCACTGCGCCCATGTCCCCGCACTGTGCACCACACACTGGCGAGGCACAGGGAACTTTCCCCGCATGTACGAGTTCACCTCCTCGGACGGCGAATCTACGGCGCAGCGCCGCACTGCGCCTCAGTCCCCGCACTGCGCCTAACACACTGGCGAGGCGCGGCTGACTTTTCCCCGCATGGATGACCTCACTACCTCCGGCGGCGAATCTCCTGCGCAGCGCCGCACTGCGCCTAAGTCCCGCACTGCGCCTAACACACTGGCGAGGAGCGGCGGACTTTACATAGGATGTATGAGCGCGCCGCGGCCCCGACATAAATCAGGCGCAGATTTCACCTGAAAACTAGCGGAAAAGCGCGCCCCGACCCGGCGAGCTTCATACATGTCGCCCTGAGTGTTCACCTGCTTCCTATTACATCCCACCCTTGATGGGTGCCATTGTCATGAAAAAAATCAAAGTTGGAGTGGAGCAGTTCGGTAGTCACTTTCCTCTTGTCCAGCATTTATTAAACTACGTCTGAAATGCAGCAATGTTTTATAGTAAAGTAGAGTTTAATAACTGACTCCATATTATGCTGCCTGTTTAGTCTTTTGTCCTGGGGTTCCAAGGGCCCACCAATGGAGTTGATTCTTGATGCCCACCAGTGGAGTTGATTCTTGGAGCCCACCAGTGGAGTTGATTCTTGGGGCCCACCCATGCAGTTGACTTCTGTGGTCCATCATTGAAGCTTATCCTTGGAGCCAAACAGTGAAGTTGATTCTGGGGGCTTACCAGTGAAGCTGATTCTTGGGGCCCACCAACAGAGTTCATTTCTGGGGTTCATCAGTAAAGCTGATCCCTGGGGCCCAACAGTGAAGTTGATCCTGAGGTCCTACCAGTGAAGCTAATTCTTGGGGCCCATGAGTAGAGTTGATTTCTGGGGTCCACTATTGGAATTGATTCTTGGGGTCCACCAGTTAAGTTGATTCCTGAGATGCACCAGTTTGATTCCTGGGGCCCAACAATGAAGTTAATTTTTTGGGCCCATCAGTGGGTCTGAATCAGGGGGCTCATTCCACAGCTGCTGTACATGACTGCACATATTGCACATGCTTCATGCCGTTCTTTCTCTGCCTTTCTCCCTGAAAAGTAGCCCTAGGCCTGCCATGCTCAAGAGCCCACCATGCCCAGGCACCCACTGAAAGGTATCCCTGCTCCCCTGTGGGCCAGTCCGAGCCTATGGCTAGATCAGCATAAATGTGCTTCTGCATGTTCTGAAACATCTTTCTTGTTAATTCCTAATGATTTAATGTGTTGGTTACCACACTGTCATGCAATATGCATTTTTGCTGGCAGCTGGTGGGTGATTTATTATAATGCTGCTTTGTTTCCATATTTTCCTTGGGTGATGCAGTCGATAGCTGTTAAATTTCTTATGGTGACTGTTGTTCATTGTTGTAGCGAGTTGAGGCTTTAGCTTAAGTCTCCAACCCCTGGTAAAAATTCTGGAATCATCTTCTTAACCAGATTTTATACTTAATAACAAATACATCAGACAAAGCAAATCATAGATGTGACACTAAGCAATGTTTAGCACCTTGATATATCTGTATTTCATGGATTGCTTACATTAAGGCACCACGATGTACAGGTACAGTGGTCCCTCATCATACAATGCTAATTGGTTAATTGAAACCATAACTCTATGGAAAACTGGTATTGGTTCCAAAGCAGATAACTAATACAGATGAGTGATGGTGAGTGTGGTTTCTAGATATAATGTCCCAGGAAAAGACCACTGCATGTTGAAAATATTGTACCTAGAGGCCATTGTAACTTGAGGGACAACTATACATTATGATTATTGTGTGAGCACAGGAGTAGTGCCAGAACGATCTGCTGCAGAAGCCGGGAAGTGACTGACAGCAGTGCCCCTGTTGTAAGGGCTGGAATTGGAGATAACTCTGATCTTGGTCATTTCAGATGCTGCAATGAAAAGCAGCCATTACATCTAAGTAGTTTGACTGATGATGGGGTTTCCCTTTACTACTCATTGACACCCCACTAATGCTATGGTCTAGCAAAGGTTCCCAGGCCTGTCATGACTATATGCCTATGATATTATGCAGCAACTCCCATTATGCATAGTAGGTGTTTGTGTGGTATGCTTATTAGTACAGTGGGGAAAAAAAGTATTTAGTCAGCCACTAATTGTGCAAGTTCTCCCACTTAAAAAGATGAGAGGCCTGTAATTGACATCATAGGTAGACCTAAATATTTAGTCAGGTGGCTGACTAAATATTTTTTTTTCCCCACTGTATGCTCTGTTGGAAGTTCCCATATTTTTTTTTTTTTTCTTTTTTTTTTTTTTTTTTTTTTTTTTTTTTTTTTTTTTTTTTTTGTTTTTTTTTTGTTTTTTTTAGTATTGTGGGCTTCTTCTGTAGTCCTATTGAGAACTGTTTGTGTTAAATCTGTAAGTATGCCTTCACTTATTCTGTAATTTGTAATACATTTTGTGTAGGGACTCACTAGCATCCAGTCATCATCTTGGACAGTCCCGGGGGTCACTCAGCTCTGGGATTGCTGTCCTTTTGTAGAACAGGTATGGCATACCAACATATGTCCTGCTGACCACAGGGTATCATTTCCAAACTGGCCTCAGCCAGCTTTATTCTACAGACAAGTTAAATACAGAAAACATAAAACAAAATATAACCAAAATTCTTGGCCATCTGGCCACTAAGTTAATATATTGAGAGTCCCTCTCTACCAGTGGTCTGGGCCTAATGTCCATTTCCAAAAATAAGCACTCTCACAGTACAGGCTGCCCTCAAGCCTTGGGGGTTTGAGCCTACTCCTTAGCTCAGGTGTTGCTCCTAATTGCAGGAGCCAACTAGCATCCTTAGGGTACTAGTCCGCCCTGCCTCCCAATGTAGTGCGCCCGGGAGTGGCGTGCGGGAGATTTGAAAATGTATGAATAGGGCTGTGTCTGATATTGGGCTGTATAGATGCCAGATATCTGGTGCAGCCCCCGTTCTACATGTCGCCCAAAATCTTTATAAGGTTTTTTTTCCATGCATTGGGAACATTGCACACTGTTTTCTAAATCAAAACATGATGAGAAATGTATATAATTGTTTACTTTACAGAAAATAACAAAAAGTAGCAGGGCTGTTCCAAAAATAGCAGGTTCTGTATTTGTCTTTACAAACTGAAGATATGTACTTTTTTTTAGGACTTAGCACTCCTTTGAATCAGTAACCTATTATTTAGTTATATAACCACAGTTTTTTTAGAAATGCTTCACATCTATGTTGCATAGAATCAACCAACTTCTGGCACCTGTCAAATGTTATTCCAGTCCAGGATGCTTTGACTACATCCCACAATTTATTTGCATTTTTTGGTTTTACCTCAGAAACGACAAATGTTCTATTGGATTAAGGTCTGGAGATTGGTCTGGCCATCCATAAGATCAGTTTTGTTGGACTGGAAGATTTTGCTCATTGGTGTGTTTAGGGTCATTGTTTTGTTGAAACACCCATTTCAAGGGCATTTCCTCCTCAGCATAAGTCAACATGACCTCTTTAAGTATTTTGATATATGCAAACTGGTCTATGTCCCTGGTAAAACTGGCAAATTTGGCCCGGTACCATAGGAAATTGTTCGGGTGATGCCAAAGAAAAACCCACAGATAACAATCAGCTGAAATACAGGGTCTCTGAAACTAGAGTGTGGCTGTTTAAAGATGCACAACACTTGAAGAAAATGGGCTGCATGGTCGAGTCGCCAGAGGAAAAAGCCATTTACTGCGAAATTTTTTAAATTTTTTTTATTACACAAAGTACTCGCCTTACAATAGACCAAACAGCACAGAGACAAGCCTCAAAACTTCTGGAAACAAGGTAATTTAGAGTGATGAGAACAAAATCAAACTTTTTGGCCACAACCATAAAAGGTACATTTGGAGAGGTATCACCAAAGCCTATTGTTAAAAGGAACTCTATTCCTACTGTAAAGCACAGAGGTGGATTGCTTGATGTTTTGGTGAAGAGTGAGCTACCAAAGGTACAGGAAATTGGTCAATGTTGATGGAAAGATGAATGCAGCACATGGTTCAGCAAATACGGGAGGCAAATTTCCCCTCATCAGCCCGGAATCTGCGCATAGGACGTACGTGGACGTTGCAACATGACAACGATCCAAAACCACAGGCCGAAAGGTCGATCTGTCATTGGGCTACAGAGAAAAAAGTGAAGGTTCTGGAGTGGCCATCTCAGTCTCCTGAAACTCAATATCATTGAGCCACTTGGGAGACTCTCATGTGCACAGTTCATGCAAGGTCAGCCCAGGGAATTTATCAGGTACTGGGAGGCTTTTTGCCAAGAGAATGGGTAGATTTCCATCTGAGAAAATTAATGAGCCTCATCCACAACTACCACAAAAGACTTCAAGCTGTCTTTGGTGTTTAAAGGGGACAATTACCACGTATTAAGAAACTAGGTATGTGATCTTTTGATCAGAGTCATTTAGATGTTCTTGGTTGTCATTATGATTTAAAACGAGAAAAACACAGTAGTTTGACAATAAATGGCTTCTTGCAACCAATAACATTGAGTCTGCTATAATTAATTTTTTGTGTTATCTGTCATATTCTCTGAAAAAAAGTCAAAGAAAGCAAATAATTCTGCTGGGGTATGTAAACTTTAGAGCACAAACTGTAAGCTAAAGTGGTAGAGCGCCTCAAGAGGTGCATTCGCTCCACATGAATATTACACAGCAGGAGACACTGTGAAATATGTGCCCATGTTGGCAATGTTGGGTCAGGTTAAAACACAAAAAAAAAAAAAAACAATAGGATACTGGCACGTATCAGTATTAGGATAGCTGTAAAACATTAAGACACTATAATTATTTGGTAACCCCTATATTATACCAATGCATACAATGAAGGTAAATATTATTAATCCTGCACACTAAACAGAAAAATATTATAATATAAAAAATAGTGGCAAACATTTTTTTCTATTTCTTCCAGGAAAATTTAATACTGTTAATTTGAGATGAGTAAATCCTAAAAAGTTCAAGTTCAATTAGATCCTCGAATTTTTGAGAAGATCCGGTTCGATGTTCGAAAACTGAATTTCGAACCATTAAAGATGGTTAGAAGTGGTTCAGGTTAAATTTTCATACCCCATACAGATGAGAAGCTGCAATTAGCATCCATAAACAGTTTAAAATGGATACGTTGAACAACTTAGTGAAGAAAATTTGGCTCTAAGAGTCACAGAAAAAAAATTCACAGGCTAAAAAAAAAAATACATTAATTCCTTTCAATGGCTAACGAAAGATGATGGACAGCGTAGTATAGGAGGTGCAGTGTTAGCAGATGCACACAGGGCACTTGAACACATAAGATGTCACGGTATTGGAACGGCACATGGTAAAACTGGAAAGAACCCTTATCACTTTTTTGCACCAGGCCCAGAAAATTGTCATTATGTGGTGGCAGCAAGAACATCTTCAACAGGGACATGGAGGTTCCAGTGGAGTGCCATAGTTGTACTTTATATTAATAGAGGATGAAGCGATAGGCCAGGTTGCTGTCAGTCATCTATTAACTGTTCAGGGTCCCATGCAGTAATTCAAATGGGGGACCCCACCATTACTAGTGCCTGTTCATATCATAGCACTGGGCCCCTTTTGATTAGGGCGACTGACAGGGAGTAGTATCTGGCCCCATAGGGGCAACCCCTGGCACCCCTTTTACAGTTAGCCTGACACCAAAACCAGCAAAATATGAACGTATGGACACTTACATAAAAATTAGCCAGAGAATTGATTATTTTGAAACAAGATTTTGGGAATTTGGACATTGACTATCGCTGGCTTTTTTTACAGCAGCATGATCCAAAAGCATCGAAAATGACATTTCAGGACACTCAATAAAAGTAGCAGAAGAAATGACTATTTAAAACAAGATTTTTTTTGGAATTGGACAAATAGGGATAGAATACTAAAAATGTCAAGATTTGTTCAAAGTCCTCTTATTGAAAGAACTGTACTCCAATGACGGCAAATCATACAGTGTTCTTAAATGCTCTATACTTTGAACTGGCAAATAGATTATAAACAGAATTTTTCTATGAAATATCTTTACAAAAACTCCCTTACTATTATGTGTATAATTCCCTAAGCTTGATGTCCCCCTCTCCTCCTTGTGTAATTATCTAGCTGCTTTTCCTGTGTTAAATTGCTATTATATGGCTAAACCAAGCTGACACAGGCAAGCAGTTTGTTCACTAACAGAGTTGTAAGGTGGAAAATGTGCGTTCAACAGGATAATACAGTGACATACACATAAGCGACGGTCATTTGATTTTTAGCAGCCAATGAGATCCCTTACTTCATTGATTACATTTTTGACCCCCCCCTCTGTGCTCTTGCACTGGTTGTCTGGCAGCCAAAACTGAAGGAATCAGCTGAAAAAGGCGGCGAACATCTGTGCCGACTTGCAGCAAAAAATTTGGTTTGGCTCGGGGTTCGGAAAAACCGTATAAGTTCGGCCGAAATAACCATTTTTCGAATGGTTTGGCTCAACACTACTGTTAATAAGTTGAAATCTAAATTTCTCCAAAATGGTGAAATTAAAAATATAAAACTCGTCGCTCATACAACAAACCTAACACACCTGCTCACTGGAAATATAAAAATTTTAGGATTTTTGGAATGTAGTGATAGAAAAATTAGAACAAACATGCCTAGGACCTAAATGAGTTACTAGTTGAAACATTCTGGCTTAGTATAACCTCAGCCAATTAACAGTAATTTGTCCATAAACATTATTTTTTCAAGAAAGCTATATCCGCTGAATGACATGCCAGCAAAGTTTGGATTTTATTCTGACCTGAACCTTTATGGTAAGTAATAAGAAAGGAAATGGTCTGTTATAAAGACTCCCATCTTGCAAAGCTGTAAAACTTCTCTTTAGGAAGTTGAACCAGTGTGGTATAGCATATTATTATATCTAGGAAAGTTTTTCTCTAAAAAAAATCAAGACATCATAAATGCTGGAGGAGGTGTAACAAAGTTACTAATTGGAATTTTTTGTTTTTTTCGTAAAGTTTTCTCTAAACATTGATTCATATTTTTTCCTTTTTCTAGACATGAAACACATACGGTAGGTCACTAATTAAAATCCCTTAGGACAATTCCAAATGTATGTAACGCTGGCCCATGTTTCTGTAACTGGTTGTTCAGTTAGAAATCTGGGACTGACACCACTGGTCTTATTACCCAAACTAACAGCATTATGTGAGAATTCTGTATTCACAAGAAGATATTGGTACGGGAATCTGATGCATAGGATTCCGCATTCCAAAGCTGATTGCAGTCCATCTCCATTTTTAAAGGATAGGAAATCTTCATGGGGTCAGTGCTGACGATGCAGAATTTCCTGATGCAGACTTAAGATCAACAATCACAGAAAAAATACAGTTCACTTTTTTGATGTGGAATGTGGCTAGTTTGCATTTGCAAATTCAAATCCACTGCTCTTTGCAGCCAGTATTTAAACTGCACAAATCTGCATTGTTACGTGCATCGGTTTTTCACTTCTGTGTGTGAACCCAAGTTTGGTATTCCATCAAAGTTGCCAGGAATTATAGTGGTGGGATCTTGTACAGTAGATTCTTTATAGATCTTTGTTCAGGTAGATTATACATTAGGGGAAGTATATTTAAATATTTTAATTTGTTCCCTGAAGATTAAACAAGGAAATAAAACAGGTGGAAAAAATTTAAAATAATAGGAAAAAATAAAAATAAAAAAAAATCTATACAGAAATGTGGAAAGGTTGTGCATAAAAGACTTGATAAGAAGTGTACTTAAATGTGTGGTCTTAATCTCTAGGGGTAAATTTAATGGACATGGAGTGTCGTGTACATTTTTATTTTTATAGACCAGTTTTTACCCAAGCTAGTGAAGAAATAACATCAGGATTCGTATTATTTATTTTGCTACAATTTAAATATCAAACTGGGTTGTGCTTATAAATTTGTTTTGGTTTTAAAGACTTTTGATGGATTTTGAACTAATGTTGGGTAATAATGTGTGATGTTAACTTAATGACGATAGACTATGCACATTATACTTCTATACAGTATCTCACATTTTTGTAAATATTGTACTATATCTGTTCATGTGACAATACTGAAGATAGGACATTTTGATACAATGTCAAGTAGTCAGTGTACAGCTTGTATAACAGTGTAAATTTGGTGTGCCCTCAAAATAACTCCAACCACCAAGAAAAAGGGGAACAATTAAGTTGGAATAGAGTGATCAATAGAACTCAATACACTTATGCCATAGATATAATTAACTTTGTTTCCAACTATTCCAATAATACTAATACCTAACTTTTATTCAGTACATTAAAAGTAATTATAGCCACACATTTAAAATCCCAGCTAAACAAAACTCACTCAGAACCACTTCAATTTACTAGGTGTATATTTCTCAATAAGTAGCCTGTTATGCACTATTCTGCCAAGGATTGTGGTCTGAACCAGTTACATACAGGTCAATTAAATAACAAGATTAAACATCCTAATACAATGCCAGAAAATGTCTTTACCAAAATGTAAAATGGACTACCAGATACATATTCCCCAAATTCATAAATAGGATAACTTTCACCAGATATTCCTAAGGAGACTGTCCCATAGAATTCCTGTCTAAAGACATTTAACTAACATGCCTGTACTGTAAAGAGGGAAAATTTGCTCAATAGCAGCCCAATCTGACTAGAATGCTACACTATACATATAGTCAAATTCTAGTGATGAGCGATTACGTTGACTATCATCATCGGGTCGATAGTCGATATCGGCAATTATAAATAAGATATCCAATAGTCGATAATAAGATTATCGACGCATGACCATTAAAGTATGGAGAGCAACAACACCTTCATTCTTACACCCAAACAGGGGGGGGGGGGGGCTGAGAGAAGCTGGAATTAACTTCCACAACAGTCAAATGGATACATGCTACATCTTAGGCCACCTCATTAGGTTATATAAAGCCACAGAAAAAAATCACAGACCATTCACTATCCTGTCTTGGCAACACAGCATGACCCTTAAACCTGCATGACCACAAAATTAAAAGTGCAGAAGGGCAGTATGGTCATTTAAAACTATCATTTTACTTGAAATGGACATTGAATATCCCTGTCTGGAAAGCAGCATGAGCCCCAAACCTGCATGACCCCCAGATTTAAAAGTGCCGGAAAAGGAGTCTTTCAAAACCACCATTTTAGTTGAACTGGACATTATCTATATCTGTCCTGTACCGCAGTATGACCATTAACCTGTCTGACCCACAGATTAAAAATGTGCTGGAAAAGAGTCTTTAACCACCATTTTTAGTTGAACTGGACATTTAACTATATCTTATCCTGTCCTGTACCGCAGTATGACCATTAAACCTGTCTGACCCCCAAATTAAAATGTGCCTGGAAAAGGTGTCATTTGAACCACATTTTTAGTTGAAACTGGACTTTGACTATACCTGTCCTGGGCCACAGCATGAGCCCAAACCTGCATGACCCCCACATTTAAAAAGTGCGGAAAAAGGCGTCTTTCAACCACCATTTTAGTTTCACTGGACATTGACTATACCTGTCCTGGGCCACAGCATGACCCTAAACTGTTGACCCACCAATTAAAAATGTCGGGAAAGGTGTCTATGAACCACCATTTTAGTTGAGTGGACATTACTATATTGTCCTGGACCGCAGTATGACCATTAAAACCTGTCTGGCCCACAGATTAAAATGTGCTGGGGAAAAGGAGTCTTTCAACCCACCATTTTAGTTGAACTGGACATTGGTCTTTACCTGTCCTGGTCGACAGTATGACCATTAACCTGTCTGGCCCACAAGATTAAAAAGTTTTTACGGAAAAGGAGTCTTTGAACCCCATTTTAGTTGAACTGGACATTGACTATACTGTCCTGGGCCACAGCATGAGCCCCAAACCTGCTGGACCCCCACATTTAAAAAGTGCCGGAAAAAGGAGTCTTTCAACCACCATTAGGTTTCACTGGACTATAGACTATACTGTCCTGGGCCACAGCATGACCCCGATCCTGCATGAGCCCCACATTTTAAAATGTGCCGGAAAAGGAGTCTTTCAACCACCAATTTAGTTTTCACTGGACATAGACTATACTGTCTGGGCCACAGCATGACCCTAACCTGTTTGTCCCACAGATCACAAGTGCCACTATGCTATTTTGTACAGTGACTCTCATTTAGTAAATTTTTTGGTAACTGACATTTGTTAGCAGAATTTATTTAGGGAAGTTTTAATTTATAGTTTTAACATTATTACCAGTTTGCTTTTTTTTCAAGTATGATATCATACAACATACTAACCCCTCCCTGCAGTTTTTAAAGGGTATTTTTTATACGTTTAGATGTGTAATTCGTCCATACACCCATAAGTAATTACAAATGTCCTAATCATCCCAAAACACTTCTTAGTGGTAGAAGACATTTGCCCCCTCCTGGCTTTTTTATGAGATGATTCAGCCAATCAATTCAATGGTTTCATTTTTCCTCCAAATCCTTCT
>JAODAL010035745.1:0-42581 GCA_025379985.1 Phyllomedusa bahiana
TATTTCCTTTTCGCGGGGGGGGGTTTTTTAAGCCCAAAAGACCCTGAGAAAGTTAAAGGAATTGGGTGTTTTTGGGTTTAAAAGGAGTTGTCTCCCTCGGTTAAAAGAATGCTGAATGAAATACTCTGCCCTTTCCCTAGTTCAGACTGATCTTTTGCATACAGCCCCAGGCTTGAAAGCTCCTCCCATGCTGTGCTTTCAGATGCAAATTAGTAAATTGGGCTCTCAAATACAACGGACTTCTTATCTGACCCCAAAAAAAAAAAGCCCTAATTACAGTGTATGGTTGGAGGGGGATCCTCGGGACCCCCGCAGGCGATGGGTAAGCCCACACCGGGAGTAAAATCTAGTGGGTTGGTTTGACAGACCCCGCCCAAAGGGGGTGGATTGTGGGTGGGAGTCCACCAGGTCACTACCATGGCGGGGCTTCCCTGCGGTGGGGCCCCAAAGGGGGTGGCGAGGTCAGAATCGGAGTCAGGCTCGTAGCGGGGATAGGAAAAAAGGGTCGGGGGCAGGTGGCTGAGGTTCGTGAATGCAGACAGGAGAAGGTAGGGCAGCGGCAAGGTTGTGGTCGGAAAACGTAAGCAAATGGGTTCGGTACACGGTAGGCAGAAAAGGCTTTCTGGCGTTTTCCCCAAATGGGTGCACTAAAATGGGAAAAAGCCACGGGGAAGAGGCGGGAAAAATGGGGGAGCAGTCCGGGTAAGGCCCAAATTCCCGGCGCACTTTTCCCTTTAAATTCAGATGCCGGCGCCGCGTCCCAAAGGGGCGGCGCGCGACCCCGGGGGCCCGGACGGCGGGGCGGAGGGGGCCCGGTAAGTCATAGGGCCCCGGGCGGGGTGAGGGGCCCCCGGGCCGAGGTGGGGAGGGGGCGCCGCTCGAGTGGGGCCGATGCCCTGTGCCCCGGGACGGGGTCGCAGGGGATTGCAGTACCCCCCCCCCCTTGGGTCCCCCCTTTCTTTTTGAGGGGGAAAAAATTTTGAATAAGCTGCCCCAGAATGTTCCCCTCCGGCCCCACGATCTTTCTGGGCCCCGAACCCCTTCCCAGTCGACTAGAAAAATATTTTTTCCCTCTAGCCCTCTTTACCCAGTTTTTTTTAAACACAAAGAATTGGGGGCATCAGCCCAGACGGAGGATGGACTCCCTTTGAGAGAAGGATTAAGGACCAGGGGTTTTTGTAGGAGACAGGGAAAGGAGTTGGGTAGCTGGTGGAGGGACCCGGAGTTTATGGGCCCCCGGGTTTATGCGCTTAAGGACCTCAAAGGGGTCCTAAAAAGCGGGCCCCATTTTTGTAGGAGGGGATTTTGAGCGGAATATTGGCTGACCCCAACCTTATCCCCGGGGGAGAAGACGGAGGAGGGCTTTTCTTTTATTCCCTGGCCTTCTGGGGTTCGACCCCCGGAGCGGGGGTTTGGGGGGGTCAGGGCCCCAAATGGGTCCCTATGTCCGGGGCCCGGGTTCAGCAGCGGGGACTCGGATGGGATGCTAGGGGGAGAGGTGGGGGGGGGATGAAGCGTAAACAGTAAAGGGGAGGCCCCCAGGACTCTGACTCTAGGGAATTATATAAAAATTTCCCCGCCCAAGAAAGTAAGTTGGCCAGTCTTTTGCTGCGCACGAAATGGCGAGGTAACCCCCCCAAAACTTGATTCACTCTCTCCACGGGCCCCTTCTTTTCTGAGGGTGGTAACCCGAGGAGAAGTAAAGTTCCCCTGGGTTTGCCAAAGGGCTGCGAATTAGAAACGAAAACTGACCCCCCGATCAGAGATGATTTGGAGAGGCAGACCGTGCAGGAAAAATTGGGAAAAAATAGCTCGGCGGTGGGGGGCCGAAGGAGACTGGCGGGGGGACAAAAATGTGCATTTTAAAAAAACGGTCTCCACCCCCACAAAGGTATTACCGGGAAGGGGGTAGGTCGGTTTTGAAGCCCATCGCTTGAGCCCAATGGTTGTGTAGGGTGGGCAGGGGGTGAAAGAGCCCTGCCGGTTTTGTGGCGAGGGCTTGTTGCAGCACAGGGGTACACGCCTGGACGAATTTTTTTTAACGCCCTTAGGAGGCCTACCCCCAATAGTCCCGGGAAATCAGGAAACGTCTTGTGGGCCCCGGGAAAATGCCCGGCCACCAGTGAGAGTGACCCCACTTCAGGATTCCCATGGAGTGCAGGGGGACGTTTGTCTTCCCGGGGGATTCCGGAGGTCAAAGGGGGCTGCGGAGATAAGGGTTGGGGGGAAATTATGTGCTTGGATGCTTTTTCCCACCACGTGGGAGGCACGGGAGGGGCATCAGCTTTCCGTTTTTCTCGGCGGGGGGAAGTGAATCTAAAAATTAAAGCGGAAAAGAAAAGCGACCCCCTCCCTGGCGTGGATTAAGTCGTGGGCGTCGGAGGTACTGGAGGTTTTTATATCCGAGTAGATACAATGGGTGCCGGGCCCCTTCCAGAAAAATTGCCATTTTCCCAGGGCCTTTTTTTGGCTAATAATTCCGTTTCTCCAATGGTGAAATTCCTCTCCCCTGTGAAAAAGGTTTTAGAAAAGAAGCCATAAGTGCTGTTTCCTGGGGGCCCATTTTGCGTGAGGACTGCCCCGGGGCCCTACCGATGGGGTCTATTAAAAGCGAGAAGGGTTTGCTGGGTCGGGCGGCGGGGGGATGGACGCAAAGGCAAAGGGCCATTTTTGTTTGGAAAAACCTTCCTCGGCCCGGAAGGCCGCTGGGATTGGGTTTTCCTGTAAGGACCACAATGGGAGCCCCGCGTGGAGAAGTGCGGAAAAAACTCCCGGGTAAAATTGCAGAACCCCGGGGGAACCCGTTGTATGGCCCCGGGGCCCAATGGGCGTGGCCTTTGCAATTCGGCTGACAACTTGGCTGGGTCCATCCATAGCCTTGGGTCCGAGATATAAAACCCCCGGGAACGGAAGGCGATTGAGGGAAAGAGGCATTCCCCCTAATTTGGCATCAAGTATTAGTGTAGGCGCTTTTTGCACTTGGCGGACGTAAAAGGCGGTGGTCTAAAGATCAGGAGAGTATATCGGGGATGTTGTCCAGTAGCCACGACACAGTATAGAAAAACCCCCTAAAGACTCATTAAACGAATCCTGGAAGAGGGCGGGCATTACACAGTGAAAGGCATCACCAGGTACTCGAAGTGCCCTTTCTGGGTGTTGAAAAGGCCCTTTCCATCATTGCCCTTGCGGATCCGGACCAAAAAGTAGGCCCCTCTCAGACCAGCTTGGAAAAAACCCTTTCGCCCTGTACTTTGAAAAGTTCCCCTGATCAACGGTGGGGGGGTTGTTTTTTTTCCCTGTTTTATTTTGTCCCCGGTGTCGATGCAGGGCCCAAGGAGCCGTCCCTTTTTTTCCACGAAAAAGAATTGCTCCCCGGGGGGAAGAGGATTCGAAAAAATCCTTCTGAGATTTCCCGTATGTACTCAGCATGGTTGAGTTTAGGAACAGATAAGGGGGAGACCGGCCCCCGGGGGGATGGTACCCGGGAGAAGATCAATCGGGGGATCATAGGCGGTTTTTGGCGGCAAAGGTTTCTGCTTGCTTCTCGGAAAAAACATCAGAAAACTCAGATATGAAGCGGGGAGACCCCTAGGCTTTAGACGGTACCGGGAAGCGGTAAGCACCCCGGGGAAGGGGCCACAAAAAGCGAGATCGACACTCGGGCCCCCTCGCAAAACTTGCCGCTGCCAGTCAGCACCGGGGGATGTTGCTGCAGCCCCCGGAAACCCCAAAAGGATGGGGAGGAAAACCGGGGTAACAAAGAACGACAGTCCCTTTTTTTTGCAGGCTCAATTGAAGCAGTGCTCCAATTTAAGGAACAAGGTCGTCGGTAACGGATAGATAAAAGAGGATCTCCCCACTACGGAGGGTGGGGTAGGGGGTTTTTCCAGGGAAAGGGAGTTGTTTGAAACCCACGGGGAGCGTCCAAGGGAAATTCCCGCCCCAACCGGGTTTAGGAAGGGGTGAAGCTTGAAAGTGGGTCCCGGCTTCCGTGCTGACCGGACAGGTAGTTCAGCGAGGGGAGAATGCAACCCCAGGGACGCCCTCCCCATGTTCAGGTGCGTCGTCTCCCCCGGCCGCCCGGCGGAGCATGCAACCCCCGAGGAGTGTTCAGGGTAAAAACGTAGAGAAATAGGTTTTCCTTCGCCGGGTCAAGTTTGCGGGGTCAGGTGGGCTCTACCATGGCATGGCCTCTTCCACGGCTGGTGGGAGGAGGCTGTGGAGGCCCTAGAAACCGGGAGGACGGTTATGGGCGTGGTGGACCGGTTTTTGCTCTTGGGGGAGCTCCCCACGTCTTTGCGAAGCGGTACAATCGGTTTAGCCAAATGGAGAGCTGCTTTTAAAAAGACTTTTAAGTCCCGGGGGCCAGGGCATCCTTAAAACTGGGGAGAGGCCCTTTTAAAAGTGGCGACAACGTGCATCGTTCAAGCCGCTCCCTGTAGTGTGCGGAATGCAGGCGTTTCTCCCCCGGGGGTGCCCCTTCTGCAGGTTCAACAGGGCGGTTTCGCGACGAAGGGGGCAGGCTCTTCGGAAGACATACGGGAAATTTCCTTTTAGAAATGTCACCAGGTAGCGGGACGGTCGCCGGTCCCAGAGAGGAGTTCCCCGGGGAGGGGTTTTTCCGGAGGAGGGAATGACACGAAAGGCCACCCTTTGGGTCTTTCCGAAGGGAAAATGACCGCCCTAAGTTACATGAAGGGCACTGGGGGATGAAACCTCTGGGCCTTGGGTCCCCGTCAAACTTTGTCGGCATGGAAAACGGAGCTTGGACAACTGGAGTGACCGCCAAGGGAGGCCCCTGCGCCGATGTGCTGGAGTGGCGATGAGTGCTGCTATGGGGAGAGCTGCTCGAGTGCTGTGCTTGCCCCGCGCGATTGTTTTGATTGTTTGGGCCACGCGGGGGTGTTTGGCGCGTCGGCAAGGAACCTTGGGGGATCATGGGGATCTTACTGTAACGGTCTGGAGGTGGACCTCTGGACCACCGCAGGCGAGGCGAAGACACCCCGGGAGGGAATCTGTGGGTCCCGGTTTCACCGAAACCCCCCGCAAAACGGGATGGACTTGCTGCGGGGGGAAATCCCCCAGGTCACTACCACTGGCGGGGCTTTCTGCGGTGGCGGCCAAAGGGTAGGCGAAGGGGGACGAAAGGGGAGTAAAGGGTGTGTGGGGATAGGAAAAAAGGTAGGGAGGCGGCTGAGGTTGTGAACGTAGACAGGCGAAAGGGAGGGCAGGGGGGCAGGTTCGTGGGCGGAAAGTAAGCAAAAGGGTTCGGTACACGGTAGGCAAGACAAAGGTTTCTGGAACGCTTTCCCCAAAAGGCTGTGCCTAAAGATCCGGGGAAAAGGCCCCGGAAGGGTGGGGTAAAAATAGGAGCGTGCCCGGTAATGGCCAATTACCGGCGCACTGTCCTTTAAATTCAGACTGCCGGCCGCCCCTCCCTAAGGGGTGGGGCGCGCAGCGAGGGGGCTGAGAGGAGGGAGGGCTGGCCGGGGAAGTCACTGGGGGAGGGCAGCGGGAAGAGCGGACCCCGGACCCGAGGTGCGGGACGGGGCGCCGCTCAGAGTCGGGGCACGGATGCGCCTGTGACCCGGGACGGGGTCGCAGGAGCATCCGTGACATACAGTTCTGTTTATTTTGCATAAATCAAGCTTTTTACTGCTGAGCAGCACAGGACACTGCCATGACCTGTGTGATGAAGTCACTCACTGTTATCTCCTTGAACAACGAAGGGGGAGGAGAATTGTTTACAGGTAGGTTACTGAGGGGAACTGAAATAGCCAGGGATGGTCATAATTCACTTGTATCTCCTTAGGGAAAACAGAGGGAAACAAAACAATTATATTTGGGAAAAAAGAAAATGTCTTTATTGGTGTTCCCTCAATTTGAAAGCTACTTCTTTTAGTAGCTGAGGAAAACCCTTTTATTATGCTCCATGATATAAGTACGAATAAAACCCAAAAGTCCTTGATGGGCCATGGCAGGGATTGTCATATGGCCATAAGAGTGGCCATATGGCCATACCAGAGTTTAACTTTACTGTGATATCACAGTTTTTCATGTTATCAGATCTTCGGAAACAACAAAAACCAAAGAAAAAATTGTGAAGAAGTTAACACTTTGTGCCAAAATATTGTAGGGCTAGAGCCAGCACTTTCCCTTACTGATGGTGCCATAACACCAGAAAGCGGTGGAACCTGGGAAATACCTCTCCCATAACCTCTGATTCAGCGCTGCCATAGCTCCAGTGTTCCCCCCCAGTCCCTCACTGATGACATCACATTCATAGATCACATGATGCTGCAGCCAGTCACAGACCTCTGTGGTCACATGCTGAGGCCAGAGACTGGTTGCAGCTACATGTGGTCCATGAACATGACATCATCAGTGAGAGATAAGAGGGAACACTGGAGCTCTGGCAGTGCTGGAAAGGTTGTCATGGGAGAAATAAGTATGGATACATTTTCTATTTTAGCAAAGTAGCAGGTGGTAGGGAGGTTTATAAAAGTCTTGGAAAACTTTTTTAAGTAACAGCTGCGTTCCTAAAGCAGCCTCCAATCCCCACGTTCAACCTTTTGACTGCTGCGTTAATGATAAAAGGGAATTTCTTTACCCAATTGTGTCATCAGGCTTCCCAGTGCCCAAGGGAGCCTGGGGAAAACCTTAACAGTCAGCCCTGGAGACTTAGAATATCCCCAGGGTTGTTTGCATAGTAAACCTACTATTAGGGCACACTGTGTGTTGCCCTAACAGCAGCCTGTGTCATATTGACACAGTATATAATGTAGCAGCATACATGAGTATTAAAGCTTAAAAATCCCTTAGTGGGATTTAAAAAGTTAATAGTCACTGGTTAGCCCACACATGGAATATTGTGTACAGTTTTGAGCACCAGTGCACAGGAAAGACATTGTAGAGCTTGAACAGGTACAAAGGTGGGCAACAAAAATAATAAAAGGACTGGGTGGACTGCAATACCCAGAAAGATTAGCAAGATTAGGGCTGTTCAGTTTAAAAAAAAGGTAGCTTTGGGGGGGACATAATAAATATGTTTAAATATATTAAATGGTCATTATAGAGATCTCTCTCAAGATCGATTTATACCCAGGACTGTATCAAAAGGGGCAAAAGTTTCTACATTAACATTGAAAGGGATTCTTTACTGTTAGAGCAGTGAGACTGTGGACCTTTCTGCCAGAGGAACTTGTCATGGTGAATTCCCTAACAAAGTTCAAAAAGGGTCTGGATGCATTTCTAGAGTGTAATAGTATAAAAAAGTTATAGTGACTACGATTCTGAAGAGGGGTTGTTGATCCAGGGAGGATATTTTCTGATGGAGTTGGAGTCGGGATGGAATTTTTTCCCTAAAATGAGAACAATTGGCTTCTACCTCATGGGAGGTTTTGCCTTCCTCTGGATCAACACTTTAGCAAAATAGGCGGAACTGGATGGAGGTATGTTTTTTTTCGGCCTTACAAACTATGTAACTACGTATGTAACAATGTAACTATATAAAAAGGTGCAAAAAAATTACTTAAATAATAAAATAAAAATAAATATTTAACATAAAAAATAATAGTGCAAACATTACACACACCAAAAAACCTACAAATACAGTATTAGGGTTCCACATGACTGTGGACATGCATAAAATCATTTTATTAGATTATTTTGTGTGCACAGTAAATGGTGTAAAAAATAAATAAATAAAAAAGATAGAAGAATCGCTTTATTTATTTATTTTTAATAAATTGCACAGTAATGTATATGTATCATCAAACATGCTCCTCAACTTCTCTGCATAAATCAAGACCTCATCTAGTTGCATCACTGAAAAATAAAAAAAGTCATGACGGCTGAAACACAGGGAGGCAAAAACTGATTTTTGTTAGCTGGTTATTAAGGCCTTCAGGCCTTAAGGGGTCAATAAACATACTTGCGAACCCTCCCGGCATCAGGGCCGTGTCATGACAGGCATAGGGCTTCTTTTTAGGGACAAGGCAGAGAAAGAGAGGCAGAGTATAAGAGTCATTTGCAGTATATACAGTCAGGGCCGCCGATAGGGGGGTACAGCCGGTACTCCCGTACCGGGCCCGGCCGCAAGGGGGGGCCCGCCGCCGTCGGCAGGTACCGCCCCCTTGCATCATTATAATGGTAGGGAGAACAGGCCTGCGGCCTCTTCTCTCTACCATGATGTATCCCCCGACTGCGCCCCGGCGCTGCGGGCGAGGACTGGAGGGGCCCGGCGCTGCGGGCGAGGACTGGAGGGGCCCGGCGCTGCGAGTCACGCTGCGCGCCATACTGTCCCTTTAACTGTCTATGACTTACTAGTTCTTCAGAGCGCAGCAGCTCCTGACTGAGCAGCCGGGCGGCCCCTCCTCCTTCCTCTGGCCGGGGGCGGGCCTCACTGATTCAAATGACCGCGCTTCCTGCCCACGGCCAGAGGAAGGAGGAGGGGCCGCCCGGCTGCTCAGTCAGGAGCTGCTGCGCTCTGAAGAACTAGTAAGTCATAGACAGTTAAAGGGACAGTATGGCGCGCAGCGTGACTCGCAGCGCCGGGCCCCTCCAGTCCTCGCCCGCAGCGCCGGGCCCCTCCAGTCCTCGCCCGCAGCCCACGGGCCCCTCCATTCCTTCTCCGCAGCGCTGGGCCCCTCCAGTCCTTCTCCGCAGCGCCGGGCCCCTCCATTTCTCCCCCGCAGCGCCGGGCCCCTCCCCAGTCCTGTGGGGGTCCCCATAAGACACCTGTAGGTTGTGGGGGCCCCATAAGGCCCCTAAATATTGTGGGGGCCCCATTTAAGGCCCCTAAATATTGTGGGGGCCCCATTCAAGGCCCCTAAATGTGGGGGCCCCATTCAAGGCCCCTAAATGTTGTGGGGCCCCCTATAAGGCCCCTAAATGTTGTGGGGTCCCCCATAAGGCCCCTAAATGTTGTGGGGCCCCCCATAAGGCTCCTAAATGTTATGGGGGGCCCACAACATTAAGGGGCCTTATGGAGGGCCCCACAACATTTAGGGGCTTTATGGGGGGCCCCACAAGGCCCCTAAATGTTGTGGCCCCCCATAAGTCCCCACAGGACTGGGGAGGGGCCCGGCACTACTAAGGGGGATTGGAGGGGCCCGGTGCTACTGAGGAGGAGTGGAGGGGCCGGGTGCTGCTGAGGAGGCCTTGAATGGGGCCCTAAATGTTGTGGGGACCCCATTCAAGGCCCTTAAATGTTGTGGGGCCCCCATAAGGCCCCTAAATGTTGTGGGCGCCCCCATAAGGCCCCTAAATGTTGTGGGGGCCCCATTTAAGGCCCCTAAATGTTGCCAGGCCCCCATAAGTCCCCACAGGACTGGGGAGGGGGACCGGCGCTACGGATGGGGAGTGGAGGGGCCCGGCGCTGCTGAGGAGGAGTGGAGGGGCCCGGCGCTGCTGAGGAGGAGTGGAGGGGCCCGGCGCTGCTGAGGAGGAGTGGAGGGGCCCGGCGCTGCTGAGGAGGAGTGGAGGGGCCCGGTTCTCCCTCTACTTATGCGGACCTTCTACCTGGCTACCTACCGATGGGGACCCACTATCTACTCACCTATGGAGGTCCCTATAGAACGAACTTCCAGGGCACTAAAGGGGTAATTATTACTATTTGGGGAACTATGGATGGGGAGTTTGTTCATAGGGAGATGTGTACAGGTGAAGTTGTCAGTCTCAGGTATTTGTGTTGTGAATTCTGCAGGGATGAGTGGTGTCCAGGAAAAGTCCTCATGGTGTCCAGGACCGGATGGAGAAGAAAAGGGAAAGTGAGTGACTTATCAGACGACATCACCTGTGAGTGACTAAATATAACTGTACTTTGTGCACCTGTATCTACCACATGTTTGAAAACTGTCTAGGTGAAGGACTTTCGTTGTTCTCCATAGCAACCAATCACAGTCCCCCTTTATGTTGCTCTAAAAAAAATCTAAGGGGAACTCTGATTGGTTGCTATGAGCAACAAGAAAGGGTTTTTATACCTAGATAGTTTTCTTATACATGTACCGCTATATGGTCATTGAATGGTGGTAATATTGGTGTTATTCTGATGGATTATATTCATTAACAGTATTCTGCATCTTTGGAGTTATGTGGTAATGATGTGGTGGTATTATTGGTCTTTGAATATTGTGGTTATATTGGTAATATCGGCCTTAGTATGCTGGTTTGGTCAGTAACATCATAGTGATATTAGTCACCAGGGCCGCCGATAGGGGGGTACAGCTGGTACTCCCGTACCGGGCCCGGCCGCAAGGGGGGGCCCGCCGCCGTCGGCAGGTACCGCCCCCTTGCATCATTATAGATTCAAGAACTAAGCCCTGGGAACATAGAAATCCTGCTTAGAGAACCACAGCCAGACCTGTGATCTGCTGGCTCTTGCTGTACATACAAAATAGAATAAAATGTGAATGAAGAACAAATAAATCTTCATTTTTTATTTAAACAATAGACCCAAATTAACATCTGTACAACATCTGCATTGGCTTATGTAATGTTAAATGAGTATAATTTTCACAGACTTTGGAATACATTTTGTAGTGGATATTTTTTTCTTTGAAGCTAATATATATATTGTTATTAATGTTATTGTAAAAAATGTATTAATACATTGATTTAATTGTTCCAGCACTTGAATATGTCTGTTTATTAAGTAATTAATTTCAATGACAATCCATTTATTCTTCATACTGTGTAATGTATTTGCGACGCGAAATCGTTCCGGAATTTAAAATTGGCAAATACGTGCCACATTTTTGGGACACGTATTTGCAATGTAATTCCGGAAGGGAAATTTCTTTGCAGTATACAGTACTAAATGTAAAAAATGGGGAATGTATTTCAGAATGTATTTTCATAACATTAATGACAATATATATATTAGCTTCAAAGAAAAAAATATCCACGACAAAATGTATTCCAAAGTCCGTGGAAATAACACCAATTTCACATGCACGCCCCTTCATGTTAGGCGCAGCCGAAAGTGGCGATGGTAGCGCCTAACATCGCATCCCTGCATCCAACAGGGGATTCATAATCTCCAAAAAATTGGGAATCTCGCAAGAGAACAAAGAGTGACTTTTGATCACTATATTTACTATTTTGTCATAGGCAAACTTAAACTCTATCAGTTCTCTATCTATTAAACACTAAATAACTTTTATTTATCTAAACCTTAACCCCTATACACACTATTTAAAAACCTGATCTCTATCCTCCTCATTTAACCCTTTTTGCTTCTGAAAGAAGGAATAACTCCCTTTCTATCATCAAGTCTGGTGGAACCCCACCTATTAACAGGAGAGCCTTATATCTATAGCAAAGTACTAGCTGAAGTAAGGGATCCCAAACCAACTACTTGGGCAGTGTCCCTAATCTCAGACACAGAACAAATAAGGCCCCCTTGTGACACCGTCTGCAGCAGGTGACACTTGTAGACAGAGGTGAGAGATCACAATTTAAAACGTCATGCCTGACCTCACGAGGTCAGTGTTTACGTTTACGTTTTAGTGTTTAATAGATAGAGAACTGATAGAGTTTAAGTTTGCCTATGGCAAAATAGTAAATATAGCGACAGGGGATTCGACACGGTGAGGCGCAGTTTTCGCCAGAAAACAGGCGCAACTCCCAATCATACATGTTGCCCTTAGTGTTTATTATGTTTATATTAAGTTCAGCATATAACAGTATGCAGTAAGTCCCGCAACTCACTCTAGCGGCAGGGGCAAGTAATTACAACGTTGCTTTAGGTTTTCTTCACAGTTTTTTAGGGATTTTTTGGGGAGTTGTTTTATGTAACATTTTATTTTGGCATTTTCATTGTATTTTTTAAATGATTTGTTTTAGTACCTGTGTTTTTGTTGGTATTTTTTTTATTTGAGGTGATATTATTTCATATGTCAAAAAAGTATTTAGTCAGCCACCAATTGTGCAAATTCTCCCACTTAAAAAGATTAGAGAAGCCTGTAATTGGCATCATCACAAAATGAGAAACCAAATCCTGAAAATCACAATTTTCTGATTTGGAAAGAATTTATTTGCAAATGTTGGTCAATAACAAAAGTTCATCTCAATACTTTGTTATATATCCGTTGTCGGGAAAAGACAGAGGTCAAATGTTTTCTGTAAGTCTTCACAAGGTTGGCACACTGTTGCTGGTATGTTCGCCCATTCCTCCATGCAGATCTCCTCTATAGCAGTGATGTTTTGGGGCTGTCGCTGGGCAACATGAACTTTCAACTCCCTCCAAAAGTTTTCTATGGGGTTGAGATCTGTAGGCTGGCTAGGCGACTCCAGGACCTTGAAATGCTTCTTACGAAGCCACTCCTTTGTTGCCCTGGTGGTGTGCTTGGGATTATTGCCATGCTGAAAGACTCAGCCACATTTCATCTTCAATGCCCTTGCCGATGGAAGGAGGTTTGCACTCAAAATCTCACGATACATGGCCCCATTCATTCTTTCACGGATCAGTTGTCCTGGTCCCTTTGAAGAGAAACAGCCCCAAAGCATGATGTTGCCACCCTCATGCTTCACAGTAAGTATGGTGTTCTTTGGATGAAACTCAGCATTCTCTCTCCTACAAACACGACGAGTTGTGTTTCTACCAAACACTTCTTCTTTGGTTTCATGTGACCATATGACATTCTCCCAATACTCTTTTGGGTCATCCAAATGCTCTCTAGCAAACTTCAGATGGGCCCAGACATGTACTGGCTTAAGCAGGGGGACACGTCTAGCACTGCAGGATCTAAGTCCCTAGCGGCGTAGTGTGTTACTGATGGTAGCCTTTGTTACGTTGGTGACCCACTACATAGCTCTTTACTGATAGGACATACCCATACATCGATTGTTGATAATTTGTGAAGGGGTTAAGAAATATATAAAGAAAAATAGCACAGAATTTTCAACTGACTTAGGTAAAAAAAAGAAACTGTATTTAAGAGTATTTAAGCTAACCGGCCATCCCAAGGAGACCCCCAAATAACCTTGCCTCATTTCTGGCTCTGCTATGTTGATGGATAGAACTCTGCAACATGAGTGTATTGGATACTGTAACTATCAAGATTCATTTACAACCTATTCAAATGGAAGTCACACATACTGTAAAATTCCACACCAGCACCAGTAACCGTGGCAAATTCTAGTGCCCCCATGAATGGGAAAAAAATAAGACTTCAATATAAAGTGAAGTTGTTCACTTGTGACAGTCTCTTTAATTTTCATAGACGCAACAATGATGTAATTCTAACTGGAAGCGTCTGTGTCATTTACTCTCGGAAAAACTATTTTTACAGTTTGGTAAGGTATTATTTTTTACACTAATCTCTATTCCACGGATGAGAAGAGATGTAAGTAGACAAATGTACCTATGGTTCATTCCAGGCTTTTTGACAGGAAGAAAATGTAATTCTATAGATCACTGAACTTTATCTGCGCAAAACCACCATTCATTATTATTTTATGGGGAGGATTTTCTTTCCCTTAGTGTTTATAAAATAACAATGTTAAAACTGGAAATTCTTTCATCTTTGTGAAATTGTTCCACTTTGATCTTTAAAAAATTCTGCTTAAAATCTGAAAGGCGTTTCAAAGCTCTCGTGCCTTTACCTGATAAAGCTGCAATTTGAGGCCGATCTATCAAATAAAGCTGGAAGTGGCCATCAGCCAGCATTCAGATGGAAGCAGACAAGTTCCAGCACTTTTCACAGCAGACGCTGACAAAAGGCAGTTTTGTGAGTGTTTTCAGATGATAAAATCAGAGAACATATTTAGCAGTATTAGTGAGTGTCCCATTTTGCAACCATTTTGTTCCCGTGCATACTAATTGCCACACAATCTTAACCCCTTCCTGACAGCCAGTCATTATAATATGGCTCTAAGTTTTTTCCTCCCCACCTTCCCAAAGCCATAACTTTTTTATTTTTCCATCTATATAGACATATGAGGGCTTTTATTTTGCGGAAATAGATGTACTTTTTTAATGGTGTAATAGACTGTACTATAAAATATACTGGCAGCATTGAAAACAAATGCACAGCTCACCTGTAATGTTATTCCGTCTGTGCCTTCCAAACGAGCTAACGGTTCAGGGTACCAACCCCTCCAAACCAAAGCAAAAAGAAAGCTATACCGCATGCACCGGCTCAGTGATTCTTTGGCACACAAAAGCTATGGCAGGTGCAGACCGGGTTTAATAAAAAGCATAAAAGCTTAAACTTTATTATTCTATTTTAGAAGTAAAAACTTTAACATACGTGCAGATTTGATGCGAGAGACCTCCAGAGCAAGGCAAGTGTTGTCTGTGGAGCTAGTCTGCCGACACGTTTCAGGTCACATGACCCTTATTCATAAAATATACTGGGAAACAGAAAAAAAAGTGGGGTAAAAAGTAAAAACAACTTATTTGTGCCATCTTTGTTGGCGTTTGGTTTTTACAGTGTTCACTCACTGTGTTACCTGTATTCTGCAGGTTCATACACTTCGGGTAATATCAAATATGTAGGGTTTTCATTATGTTTTAGTACTGTAATAAAAATGCAAACATTCTCTATTTTTTAAAGTTGCACTGCAGCGCCATTTTCTGTAACCAATAACTTTTTTGTTTCTTCCACTTATGGACCTGAGCGAGGTTGCATTTTTTAAGGTCTGAAGTGTAGTTTCTATTGGTACCATTTTGGGATAGATGTGACTTTTTATCACTTTTTATTCCAAAAATTACCAAAAAAATGCATGCCACAACTTGCTACAACTTGAGTGGCCTATTTTCAGGATAAAATATCATTGTACAGTAGCTTGAAATTTTTACGTTTTCATAACTTTCACACGAAAGCCAAATCCCTAGCTTTTCGTGGTGTATGTATCAAACATCTCCAATTAATCAATTATGATACAAAGTGTACGTATCAAAATCCCTATTAAGATAAAAACTGCATAAAAAATACAGAATAATTTTGAAGTGATGCTGCTTCCATTTTTTCTCTTTGCTGACTATTTTGGAGTTATTCGGGATCTTTACTCTGGGAGCTTTGCACACTATTGCTTTTTGCTTATTTTGTCTGCATAACGGTACTGTTCCCTTAGTACAATCTGTTCATAGTGGGTAGTCCCACCTCCTACATGGCATCACCCAGCTTTCCTCCAGAATCCCAGAAAGACCATTTCAGTGCCATGCTTGAAACTCTGAAGATCTAGACGAAGGGGTACATGACTGAGGGCAGGGAGGACATGAACGCTTTTAGTAATTATTGTATATATGTAATTGGATTTTGGGTGCTAGGTCACTTTTGTGGAGCTCCTGAGATATTAATACAAGGTAAATCCTAGACAACCTATCCTGCTTTGAGAACAGTATTAGTTTTGTTAACACAAGAGTCTAGACCATAGGAAAGGATGTGAAGGCCCTACATCAGGGTTTTGAATGCAAGTGGTTGTTAATGGGTTAGTGGGGTCAGCTAGGAGTCAGGTGAGGATCTTGAGGTCAGGGAGTCTCACCTAATTGGTTGGTAGACGGGTTCCAGGGAAACTAGTATATATAGGATATGACAGTTGATTATAGGTGAACAGTGTCCCACTCACCCTCTTTTTCTTGTCTTATTTTGTAAACTTCTTCTCTGGGGATGAAGCAAGCTGTTACAGAAGCAGGCAGGAACGGGGTCTTCAATTCTTAAAGAAAATAAAGCGGCCCCAATGCAGATATGGGAAGTCCTCCACCTTACATTTGTATGCTGGCCGTGTGTCCCTACTAGGTTCAAGTATCAGCGGGATGTTAATCTTGGGCGACATTCAGCTGGAGGTACCCTCAAATTGGCATGGCATGGCTAAGGGGTGAAAGGAGGTGCTAACATTACAAATTAAATCAGATGCTTTATATGTTATATAAATTCTATATGTAATACAAACGCCGCTGTTGCCAGGTTATCCAAGGCATGTGGTGTCTTTTTTTTAATTCAGGCAAGATGAGAAAGGGTTAAAGAGTGAAGTACTTGTGATGCAGAGGGCTAGCAATACTCAGATATTGCTAAGTCATTGTTCTACTTATGTTTCAAAGAAATATTTCAGGGCTTATGTGTTGTGTGGTGTATATCAGGACATAATACTGTAGTGTGGTAAAAATATATATAGATAATTTATAATCCAAAGATGTGTAGTAAGCTTTGAAGCCATGCTTTATGCACAGGCCAGGTGTTTTGGGGCAGGTGTTGCACTATGTGTCTGTAACGGTCTGGAGGTGGATCCTCTGGACCACCGCAGGCGATGGCGTAACCCCCCGGGGGGAATCAAAGTGGGCCCGTATTACCAACCCGCCCCCCCAAAGGGGATGGATTGCTGCGGCGGGAGTCCCCAGGTCCAAATACTGGCGGGGCTTGCGCGGTGGCGGCCAAGGGTGGGCGAGTACAGAATCGGCAGTGGGTTAAAAGTCGGGGGACGGGCAAGAAGGCAGGAAGGCGGGGGGGGGGTTCGTAAACGTAAAGGCAAAAGGGTCAGGGCAGGGGCAGGTTTCGGGGTCGGTAAACGTAACCCAATGGGTTGGTACAGGTAGGCAAGACAAGGCTTTTTGGAACGCTTTCCAATAGGCATCTGCACAAAATACCCGGAAAGGCCACGGGGAAGAGGTGGATAAATAGGAGCAGTCCCCCGGTAAGGGCCCAAAATTACCGGCGCACTGTCCCTTTAAATCTCAGACTGCGGGAAGCGTGCGCTCCCAAAGGGGGGGCGCCGCGCACGCAGGGGGACCGAGCGGACGGGGCGGGAGCGGGGCCCGGGAAAGTCACTGGGGCCCGGGCCGGGTATGGGGGCCCCCGGCCCCGAGGGGGGGACGGGGCGCCGTCAGAGGGGGGCCGGATGCCCCTGCACCCGGGACGAGGGCGCGGGGGCATCGGATTTCCCCCCCCCCCTTTTGGCCCCCTTTTTTTTGGTGGAGAAATTTTTGAAATATGCTGCGGCCAGGGGTTCTCCTCGGCCCACGTCTTTCTTTTGGGCCCGAACCCCTTCCGTGACTAGAAAATTGTTTCCCTCTGTCCCCCCATCCCCCAGGATTTCATTAACACAAAGACATAGCGGCGTCACCACGAAGAGGATATCCCTTTGGAGAAGCGATTAAGGACCAGGGGTTTTATAGGAGAAGGGAAATAATTGGGGTACGCATGGTGGGAGGGGGGGAGTTTATGGGCCCCCCGGGTTTATCCTTAAGGCCTAAAGGGGTTTCCTACAAAGCGGGGGGGCCCCAGTTTGTAGGGGGTTTTTGAGCTGGACATATCTGGCTGCAGCCACACTTTTCCCCCCGGGGAGAAGACAGGAGGAGGGCTTCTTCTTTTATCTCCCTGCCCCTTCATGCGGTCAACGCACGGAGCGGGTTTTGGCGGGTCGGGGCCCAAAATGGTCCCTATGCCCTAAACCAGGTGTCAGCAACGGGGGCCGCGGATAGGTGTTGGGAGAGGGGGCGGGGATGCAGGCCCGTACACCAGTAAAGGGAGAGGCCCCCCGCGGACTCTGCTCAGGGAAAAAAGAAATTCCCCCCAAGGGAAGTAAATTGGCCCCCAGTCATTTTCCCCGTGAGACAGAAAAGGCGCGGTAACAACCGAACTTGATTCACTCTCTCCCCCTGGCCATTTCTTGGGGGGGAAAAAAGCCGAGGAGAAGTCAAGTTCACCTGGATTTTAGCGAAAAGGGGCCCGCCAAAAATTTAGAAACAAACTGCCCCCCCCCGATCAAGATGATTTGGAGGGGGAAAAAAATTAGTGGGCCCCAGGCGCGGGGCCCGAAGGCAGACTGGCAAGGGGAAAAGAGTGCCATTTTAAAAAAAACCGGTCACCCACCCACCCCAAGGTATTACCGGAGAAGGGGATGGTGGTTATGAAGTCCATCGCAAGTGAGACCATGGTTGGTGGGATGGGCGTGGGTGAAAGAGACCGCCGGTTGTGGGAGGAGCCTTTTTGCGAGACAGGAGGTACACGCCGGACAACTTTTAAGTCCTTAGCAAGGTCCTGCACCAATTCCCGGGAAATCGGGAAAAAAGTTTGTGGGCACGGAAATGACCGGCCACCAGTGAGAGTGACCCCATTTCGGGATACGCCCGGAGCGCAGGCGGAGTATGTTTTTCCCGGGTGGGACTTTTCCGGAGGCCCACAGGGGCTGGGGAATAAGGCTTTTTCCCCGGGGGAAATTATGTGCCCCGGGGATCGCTTTCTTCACCCACCACGTCGGAGGCACAGGGAGAGGTCACCCTTCACGTTTTTCCCCCGGCAGGGGGAAATAATTCTGAAAATTAAAGGGGGAGAAAAAAGCGACCCCTAGATGGCGTGGATTAAGTGCGGGGCATCTGGAGGTACTGGGGTTTTTATGACCCGAGTAGATACAAATGGGTTTGGGGGGCCCATTCCAGAAAATTCGCCTTTCCCCGGGGCCAGTTTTTGGCAAATAATTCCCCGTCCCCAAAATGGGAAATTCCCTCTCCGCCTGAGAAAAGGTTTTAAAAAAGAAACCCGCAAGTGACAGTTTTGTGGGGGCCCCCTTTTTGCTTGAGACTGCTCCAGCGCCTCCGATGAGGCGTCTATTCAAGCAGAAGGGTTTGCGGGGTTGGTTTGGGACAGGTGGTTTTTGAGGCAAAAGGCCTTTTTTTTTAGCTTGGAGAACGTTCTTTCGGCCCGGACGGCCAGCTCCGTGGATTGGCGTTCTTCCTCTTAAGGGCCACAAGGGAGCACCAGCGTGGAAAGTGCGGAAAAAACTCCCGGTAAAAGTTGCAAAGCCCAAAAAAGTTGTAGGGCCCCGGCCCCATGGGGGGGGCCCTGATACGGCGACAACTTGGGCTGGGTCCACCCGTAGCCCTTTGGGTCCGAATAAAACCCAGGAACGGAAGGCTGACTTGATGGAAGGGCACTTCCTAATTTGGGAACAAGTGATTAGTCGAGGCGCTGTAGCACTTTTGGGGGCGGGAAGGGGGTGGTCTCAAGATCAGGAGAGTATATCAATTCGTCCAGGTTGCCAGAACAGGTATAGAAAATCCTAAAACATCTTAAAGAACTCCTGGGGGACGGAGGCCATTACAGAGTCCCAAAAGGCATCATCTGGGATCGAAGTGACCGTCTCGGTGTTGAAAAGGCCCCTTTTTCCCCTCACGCCCTTTCGGGTCCGGCCAAATTGTAGGGGCCCCTGATCCCTTGGAAAAAGACCCTTGCGCCCCGTAGACGGTGAAAAAGTTCCGGATCAAAGGTAGAGGGTACCGGTTTTTTTTTCCGTGTCTTGTTCGACCCCGGTAGTCTTTCGGGTTAGGAGCCCCTCCTTTTTTTCCACGAAGAAGAAACCTGCTCCCCGGGGAGAAGAGGACTTTCGAATAAATCCTTTCTGAAAATTTCCCGGATGTACTAAACATGGGTTGAGTCTCGGAACGGAAAGGGGTAAATCTGCCCGAGGGGACTGGTACCGGGGAGAAATCAATCGGGCAATCTATGGACGATGTGGCGGGAAGGTCTTGCTTGCTTCTCGGAAAAAACATCAAAAAACCACGATTATGACGCGGGGAGACCCCTAGAGTTTAGACAGTACCGGAGAAACGGTAAGCCCCCGGGCGAGGTGCCACAAACAGGAACCGAAATGGGGGCCCCACGCAAAAAATTGCCCCTCTGCCAGTCAAGCCCGGGCTGTTGCTGCAGACCACGGAAAAAACCCAAAAAGGAGGGGGGAAGACCCCCCGGGGAACCATAGAACGACAGTCTCCTTTTTCAGTGCTCCATTTGAAGGGAACAAGGCTCCGTCGGTAACGGACCCAGATGCTGAGGATCTCCCCCCTGACGGAGGAGAAGGATGGGGTTTCTCCCGGAGAACCACATTTTAAATTGTGTTAGATACCACGGCAGCATCCCAAAAAATTCCCCGCCCCAACCGGGTCCCCGGGAAGGCTGAAGCTTGAAAGTGGGTCCCGGCTTCCCCCCCCCTGACCAGGACGGGTATGTTCAGACAGGGGAGAGACGCACCCCCTAGGGAGCCCTCCCACGTGGCCTAGGGGCTCTCGTCTCCCCCGGCAGCCGCGGGGGCATGCAACCCCTGAGGAGAGTTCGGGCTTTCCAGTGAGACAAAGGGTTTTTTACGAGTTGGTAAGTTCCCGCGGGTAAGGGGGGCTCTATCCACTGGGAGCCTTTCCCCGGTGGCTGGGAAGGAGGCTGTGGGGCTGTTAGAAAAAACCCGGGCAGGACGGGGTGGCGGGTGGAGGGCTGGTTTTGCTTTGGGGAAGCTTTTTCCTCTCTCTGCGAAGCGGATATCAATCCGGTTTTCCAAATGGATAGCTGCTTTAAAAAAGAGTTTGAGTCCCCCGGGGGGGGAGGGGATCCTTTTTCTGGTGGAGGGGCCCTTCTTAACGTGCGCACAACGCTTTATCGTTCCCCCAAACCATCGATGTAGTGGCGGAACTGCAGGGTAGTTCCCACGGGGGGTTCCCTTTTGCAGGGTTTAACGGGCGGTTTCAGCGATGAAGGGGGATGCTCTTCGAAGACACTACGGGAAATTTCCCGTAGAAATTCCCCAGGTCGCGTGCCCGGATCGCCTCGTCCCAGAGAGGGGTTACCCCGGCCAGGGCTTTTTTTGGAGAGGAGGGCGACCACGGCCCCTTGGTTTTCGAAGGGAACTGACCGCCATAAGTTCCACATGGGGGAGACTGGGTAGAAACCCCCGAGGCCTTGGGTCCCCGTCAAAATTTTTCGGCAATGGAAAGCGGGGCTTAGGCCCCTGGGGACTGCACGGGAGGAACCACTCAGCCCACTGCCCGTTTGAGGGGGATGAGTTCTGCATCATGGAGGAGAGTGCTCGAGCTGCTTGTTGCTGCGCGTCTTTTTGATTTTCTTGACCACGACGGTGGGTGTTTGGGGAGTTGGCCAAGGGCCCTTTGGGGGGTCCCCTGGCCCGGATCTACTGTAACGGTCTGGGGTGGATCCTCGGACCAACGCAGGGGATGGGTAAGCCCCCCCCGGGGGGGGAATCTAAGTGGGTCCCGGTATTCACCCGAGCCCCCCCCGCAAAGCGGGATGGACTTGCTGCGGCGGGAGTCCACCAGGTCCTACCCCGGCGGGGCTTGCCTGCGGTGGCAGCCAGGGTAGGGGGGTTCAGTCGGCAGTCAGGCTCGTAGTCGGGGGCAGGCAAGAAGGTCAGGGAGGCGGCTGAGGTTGTGAAAGTAGACAGGAGAAGGTCAGGGGGGCGGCAAGGTTCGTGGTCGGTAAACGTAAGCCCCAAAGGGTTTTGGTACAGGTGGGAAAACAAGGCTTTCTGGGTGCTTTTCCCAATAGGCAGTGCACTAAAGATCCGGGAAAAAGGGCCCCTGGGAAAGGGTGGATAAAATAGGAGCAAAAAATGCCCCCGGGAATGGCCTTACCCGGGGCACTGTCCCTTTAAAACCAGATGCCCGGGGCGGCGCGCTCCCCAAGGGGGGCGCCACTCACGCCCCGGGGGACCGAGACGGACGGGGCAGGACGGGGGGGGTAACCTGGGGACCCGGGCGCGGGGATGGCGGACCCCGGACCCGAGGTGGCGGACGGGGCGCCCCTCGGTGGGGCACGGACGCGCCCGCGACCCCGGGGGGGGGTCGCAGGGGCATCTGTGACAGTGTCCTTTTTTATCCCATTTTGGAATACACTCTGCAGCATTTTTCAGACCTTTCCATCTTTGCTATTTGGGAAACCTTGCTGTGGAAGTTTCATTTTTTAAAGGGGTTTTCTCACTACAGCATTTAGCAGCCTTTTGTGCTGGTTGCCAAGCAGAGCAGGAGAAATGGAGGAAGTATCTTCACTCTCTGCAGATACCCCCCACACTGTGCACGTGATGATTCATTCTGTGTGAGCTGGGGGGGAAAGGGGGAGGTTCCACTGTCTAAGACAAGGCTACGTGCACCGCAAATGACAAAATGCCATCCAAAAAAAGATGGATTTCGTATTTGCTTTGGGAACATAGCCCAAGGAATTATTGGAAGTGAAAGCTAAGTGCAACCCCCTAGTGAAAATTTTAAATTTCTTTCTTCCTCACATACTTTTTTTAACTAAAAGGGCATTTGACATTTAGGACTCTGGAAAAAAATGAGGGATTTTTTTCTCTGTCTCTCTCTCTACCATAGTGAAATTTTTCCCGCAGTTTTTCACCCCTGACCTCTACAGTTCGCGAACAAAAGATAGCTTTATTGTTTGTGTTTACTGGGCTGCCATCTGTTCCCCAAGTGTTTGATGTGGGACTGCGCATTTGTGTCACAAAAGTGTTTTATATGGGACTGACAGTACAGCTATGTTCTCTCTCTGTTTGTGATTTACGCGGGACTGCACATCTGTGTCACAAGTGATTTATGTGGAACTGCGTATCTGTGTCACAAGTGATTTACGTGTTACTACGAATCTGTGTAACAAATTTTTTTTATGTGGGACTGTACAGTACAGCAGTGTTCTCTCTCTGTTTGTGATGTACGTGGGTCTCTCTCTCTCTTTTTCTCTCTGTCTCTCCTTAGCCGACAGCCACTAAAACATTAGCAGGACATAACGCAACCTGGGCTTCAAGACGGTTGCCATGTACACCATAGCACTTTACTAATGGTATCCTAGGACAGACATGCTTACATTTTTATCCCCCTCTCTTTAACCTATGATCTTTGAAACAACTCCTTTAACATTTCATGGGCTCATCTATTGTACTGCAATGTCAAATTTGGAGCTAAAATGATCAAGGTCCAGACTTATTATATATGAGGTCATCTAGGACCATACCCTGTGCATTATCATTATAATTATTAATCACATGGTTACGTCTGTCTATGTGATAAATATGGTTGTATAAAATGTCCACACTTCCCTGTTGACAAATTTTTGGCATTTTAATAGACCCATATGCAGCTCTACCTGTGAAGTATAGAAAATAATAGTGTTGGGTTTAGGGCAAAAAAATACTGGGTGTATAATGTAGTCTTGACCCCCATTTTCATGGCTGCATTCCAAGATTCCAAAATTTTCATTTTTCCATTAATATAGTGTGGCAGAGCGACAGCAAGCAGTCGCATGTTTCTGCCACTAAGTGGAGCTTTACAGAAGATCCACAAGCAACACGCCACCAAGAGTACCTGGCCTTGGTGGGATAAGAGCCATCCATTTATGCTGTCAGTCACAGTATGCGGTTGGCAGCCGTCTATAGCTATTTCTGGGTCAGCTCTTATTGGGAGTAGGCCATGTGTTGGGTGGGTGTCTACTCCCCGTGTTCCAGCACATGAGGTTTTTGTTTATCCTGTGTACTACTGTACATTTAATCCTGTGCCTGGAAAAATAAAACTGGCTGACGCCAGATTGAAACTGAAGCCTGTGTCAGAGTGCCATCCGTTTTACCAAAGACGGCGTTCTCGAAAGCTAAAGACCCCCAAAGACTGTCCAAGATGGCGGCCAAAGGCATGTGAGTTGTTACAGTAGCCATATAAGAGCTTGTTTTTTGTACAATGCATTGTATTTTTTTTATGCTATCCTTTTGGGCTATTTATAAGGTATTGAAAAACTTTTAATAATTGGAGAACAGAAAAAGAATAATTCTGATACTATGTTTTGGCTTTCATTATTTACTTTTGAATTTTAGTTTTAATAATGAAGTATACAGTAAATAACAAAAACTTTTGTGCTGGTCTATACAATACCCGGGTATATCTTGTTTTTGCCATCTATGCGTGCTGAAGAGTTGACCTTCATCTATGGTCTCATCCTAAGAATCCCTTAATGAACCATCCAGGATCAATAGAGGGGGAAACGCGTCAGGCAGTAAGGATGACAGTATCTGAGAATTGGAGGAGTGACTCAGGATGTTAATCAATTGATAACATGTCGTTCAAACTATGTTGTGTATGTCATGTTTTGCCCATGTGGAAACTTTTATATAGGTAAGACTATACGCCCACTTTTTATGAGAATTAGGGAACAGTTGTACTCAGTTAGGACTAAGAAAGGTGCCCCTCGTTTTCTCTCGTATCTGCATGATATTCATGGTGATGATACCTCTGTTGTTACATTTGCAGGTCTCCAGAGGGTTTTTGCATCAAGTAGTGGAGTTGATCGACACACGCGACTCCTTCGGTGCGAAGCGCAGTGGATTCTGCGCACAGAGGCGTTAGGGATACTAGGACTTAATGATAGAAATGATTTATCTTCTTTTTTGTAAACTTGTAGATATGTGTGTTTTTATTAAGTATTTTGTGTTAGTTTTGAGAGAAGTATCAATTTGTTGTGTCTTTAAACATGTGTGTTTGTAAATAGGGAAGGTATTTAAGACGTGATTCCGTCACTTCCCATCATGCCTTGAGAAAGCGCCTGCGAGCGCGAAACGGTCGTTGGTGTATAGTGCCGTCCATCCCGTCCTGCTTTTATGCTGCTGTTTTTGCAATAAAGTATCTACACTTTTTGGAATTGGTGAGTGCCGCCTTCATATTCTTTGCTATGGAACTGTCTGATTACCTCTCTTTGTCGGGCTGAGCACCACGTCTAAAGATTTAACTAGGAGCGGTGTCCACATTGCAGTAAGGAAGCTCATTACCGGTGCGCTGCAGCAGAAGTCTTAAGTAACCCCTTAGTGCCCACGTTTATTTCTTGTTTGCATAGCATTGATTGCCTCTCAATATACAGTATGTGGAGCACATGTGTGCCGGACTATGGAGACTGCTATTGTGATTGAAGATATCATGGATACCGATACTGCTAGTAATTCCATAGCGGTGGGACAGGAGGATGTAGATGGCTTTTTCTCTTGTTGTAATGAGCAAGAAGAAATTAAAGTCCTTAGTACTCGGGTGTTGGAGCACCGAATTTTTGTGCTAGCAGAAAAGGAAATACGCCTATTCTGGACTTTTAACACCTTGCAGTCATGTGTCGAGTGCAATAGATCACCGAGGGGATTGCGTGTGTTTAAAGAGATCACCCAATTTCGTGATGATGTGGAATTTGCTAAAAAATGGAAGGAAGCACATGTGGACTTTTCAGTTAAATTAACAGATCTTGTTTTAGAGATATCAAGAGCTGAACATGAATGTGTCCAGAAGGATTTATCCGCTTCCAAGTCAGAATTACAGACAAGATTAACGGATGCACAGTGGAAACTATTTCAGCGCAAGTTGGAGCATAAATTGATTCCAGTACAAAATGATATTAAGGAACGTAAACGGGACAAATTTGTAAGAGATAAGCTGGATTTCGATCATGACAGGATCTTCAATTGGAAGGAACAACAACAACAGAAGATGAGAAAACCGTTCAGATCCCATAGGAAAAAACCTCGCCCAAAAACAAATGGATTATTGGACAACTGACTCAGGTTCAGATTCCAGTCCAGCTGAGGACAATGTGAATGGTCAAAGAACTGATCGGATGATGGGAGCTGTTGGTGGCTCTATGTCATCTGGCCCTTTAGGCGAAGGACACGCCGAAGTGGTCGTAAAAAGAAAAATATTCCCTCCAAATGGAGGGGGGTTCAAGAGGAAGCACGTCTCTTGGAAACAGTAGAGATGGATGCACCTCAGATTTCCACAGAACAACAAGTGGTGAGTGGATCTAATATTATCAATTTATCCCATTATGTATTAAGTCCTGCTACTCTTTCTGGGTTGTCTAAGGGTTTAAATTCTTGTATGGCAAAAAAGTTTGATTTCTGTCAATTTGAAATAGATCTCAGTAAGTCTCTTAGGAAGTTAAATCTGTTTAAGATTTTTAAAAAACAAACAAGATAATGAGATTGTTCCGTGTGAAGGAGAAATTAGTACTAAGATTGGTGACTTAGGTTTTTTTGTGGGTGAGAAAGTGTCACCAACAGATAGACAGATAATGATGGATTTATTGGATTTATTGGATTTTGATGGTTGTAATGATGAATCTGATCCTGTACAACGGTTTTGTGGTGGTTTAAAAAGTTCTTTTTTTCCCCCCTTGTCACCGGGATCCGCATTGTCCAATTTTAACTCAGCGGTATTAAAAGATGTAAAATCGTTGATTTATCCAGATGTTATTCCAAATTTAACATCTGCTGAAATAAAAGCTTTGAGAGAATTGAAGGACAATAGCAATATTATTGTGAAGCCCGCTGACAAGGGGGGAAATGTAGTTCTAATGGATAGGGAATACTACCTTCTTGAAGCAAACCGGCAATTGGGGGACATACAAACTTATGAGAAGCTCCCAGGTGATTCTAGTCAAATATATATCAGTAGGTTATGTTCTCTATTACAAAAGGGAAGATCTATTGGTTTTCTTTCTAAAAATCTTGCTGAAAAATTGTTACCTCTGACACCATCAAACCTAATTGGTACTTTTTACCGACAATTCACAATCACAAATCTCTAACCCAACCACCTGGCCGTCCTATCGTGGCTGGCAGGGGTTCAGTTACTGAACCCCTGTCTCAATATCTTGACTGGTTACTAAGACCACTGCTATCTGGGGTCCCTTCGTTTTTATTAGACACAAAAACTCTGTTGCAAACTCTGAATAATGTGATAGTATCTAATGATTTTAGGCTGGCGACTATTGATGTCGTCAGCCTTTATACTAAAATCAGACATTCTGATGGATTATTAGCCATCAAGTCATTTTTGGAAAGAACGAACAGAGATGCCCAACAAATTAATTTTATTTGTGAGGCTTTGGATTTTGTGTTATGCCATAATGCCTTTAGATTTGATGAGGTGTGGTACACACAAAAAACAGGTACCGCTATGGGTACCCCAGTTGCCCCAACATTTGCAAACTTATTTTTGGCCTTTTGGGAAGAGAATTATATTTATAATGTACAAAATCCTTTTGTTAGATATATCGTCCATTGGTTTCGTTTTATAGACGATATATTGATAATTTGGTCAGGGACAGAGGTACAATTTCAAGATTTTGTTCAGCATATTAATAAGAACGATTTGAATATGCAATTTACATCTGATTTTGGGGATAAATCGGTTGTGTTTCTGGATGTTGAAATAACCTTAACCGAGGAGAGGATTATAACTAAGGGGTACAGAAAATCTACAACCACAAATTCTTTATTACATCATAACAGTTTTCACCCAGCACACAAAGAATTTATTGCCATATAGTCAGTTTTTAAGACTTCGAAGAAACAATAGTGAGTACAGTGATTTTTTACAGCAATCTATGGAACTTATGGACAGGTTAAGAGTAAGGGGATATGAGGCAATTCTTTAGAGTACATTTTCTAAGGCTATTAGGCAAGATCGTCATAAATTGTTGTTTAAAAAACGTAGGAAAAGGGAAAATGATAGACCTGTATTCTCATTTGAATACAGTAATATGTCAGATGTCATAAGAGGTGCCATAAGAAAGAATTGGCACATTCTTTCAACAGATGTTGATTTGCAACTAAGAGTCAGCAAAGTCCCCATTGTTACATTCCGTTGGAATCGAAGTTTGAGGGATGAGTTAGTCCATGGGAGATTAAGGAGAAATATTGATTCCAATTGGCTTATTAAATTTGTCCCAAAAGGTAACCATAGGTGTGGTACCTGTTCTTTTTGCGCAAAGATGGTCACAGGTCAGCATCTGAGAACTGGAGGAGTGACACAGGTTGTTAATCAATTGATAACATGTCGTTCAAACTATGTTGTGTATGTCATGTTTTGCCCGTGTGGATATTTTTATATAGGTAAGACTATACGTCCACTTTTTATGAGAATTAGGGAACATCTGTACTCAGTTAGGACTAAGAAATGCGCCCCTCGTTTTCTCTCGCATCTGCATGATATTCATGGTGATGATACCTCTGTTGTTACATTTGCAGGTCTTCAGAGGGTTTTTGCATCAAGTAGTGGAGTTGATCGACATACGCGACTCCTTCGGTGCGAAGCGCAGTGGATTCTGCGCACAGAGGCGTTAGGAATACTGGGACTTAATGATAGAAATGATTTATCTTCTTTTTTGTAAACTTGTAGATATGTGTGTTTTTATTAAGTATTTTGTGTTAGTTTTGAGAGAAGTATCAATTTGTTGTGTCTTTAAACATGTGTTTGTAAATAGGGAAGGTATTTAAGACGTGATTCCGTCACTTCCCATCATGCCTTGAGAAAGCGCCTGCGAGCGCGAAACGGTCGTTGGTGTATAGTGCCGTCCATCCCGTCCTGCTTTTATGCTGCTGTTTTTGCAATAAAGTATCTACACTTTTTTGGAATTGGTGAGTGCCGCCTTCATATTCTTTGCTATGGAACTGTCTGATTACCTCTCTTTGTCGGGCTGAGCACCACGTCTAAAGATTTAACTAGGAGCGGTGTCCACATTGCAGTAAGGAAGCTCATTACCGGAGCGCTGCAGCAGAAGTCTTAAGTAACCCCTTAGTGCCCACGTTTATTTCTTGTTTGCATATCATATTTATGTGTAGTCTTTTGAACTTGCTGGCATGACCCAGAGGCAGTGCCGACTTGTGGCACCTAACCAAAAAAACGCACACTCAACCCCTCCCTCTCCCACCTGTCCCTCTGATAACCGGAATAAAAACTCGACAATGGCATTGGATTAAATGACCACAGCAGCCATTTTATTAATAAAAATACAAAAATAGATAACCTTTATTTCCAAACAACATTCCAACAACGTTCACCATAAAGTGCACCAAACATCCATCATGTGATTAGGGAGCCTCCCACCACCATCTCCTAGCTCCATGGACCCCACCGTCACAGCCAGCATGCGTGACCCCTCACACATGTGCCGCACCCCACAGCCCCAAGGCCCTCTCCACGCCTTCCTTAATCCCCAACAACCACGTCCAGGCCCACCGAGTTCAAATACGCCAAAAATTGCCCTTTCCGGATTCGAGCTCCCGATGCCGGACAAAAAAAAAATGCCATTGCGAGCCACAAAACTCGAAATAGACTGGTTACGTTTAATACGGGCCTTGTTAAGGCGCTCCACTGACACCGCCCACCGCCAAGCCTTCCGAGGAACAATCTCCGACCACACCACCAAAATACCTTGAAAAAGCGACCAAATTCGCAATAAGTCGTGACGAATGTCCCGAATAAGTTCACGTACAGGGCGGTAACCCAAATCATTGCCACCTAAGTGCAAAACCAGCACATCCGGAACCCGGTCCCATTGAGAGAAACGGTGTATTTCTGGCAGCAAATTCCTCCAAAGCATGCCACGCACTCCGAGCCACCATATCATTGCCATCTCTCTCAGAACACCCATCTGTCATCCACTCATTCGCAAGTCTGCACGCTCAGCTCCCCAGAACACAAAGGAGTGTCCCAGGATCAAATCCAGGCCAGAAGACCTCCGACCTGGGAGAAAAAGAAACACACAGCCATGGAAAGCAGGGGAATAGAAATCCGTAGCCACAGACCAGAAGGATAGTGAAAATCAAGAACCAGAAACACTCGGGAGGGGGAGGAAGGCTAAAAAGGGGAGGGAGGGTTAGGGGAAGGAGGGGTGGGAGAGTTAGGGGAAGGATGAGGGGGAGCACAGAGCAAAGCCCTAACTAGCCAGCAAATGTGGGCGAATATAAAGCCGAAACCGTTCCGACTCCCACCGACCAATCCTCTTTACCGCTGCAGAGGAGAGCCCCAAACTTGCCGCTTCAGTTGCCGTGCCAATACGGAACGAGTGAAGTGCAAAATTAATGGGCTCCACACCCAATTGCAACAAGCACCTATGGAAAATCACCATAAACTGAAAATGGGACAGAAAACTCCCACAACTATGCCGCAACAAATGTCCCGACATCGCCGGAAACTGAGCCACATACTCCCGAAAACACTGCACTGGGCACATAAGCGACTCCCGCACCTCACCCAAAAACACTACCTTCCCTTTTTCCAAAAATGTCAGTTTCAACCTCCGAATCCGGAACTGCACCTTGCAACCCAAATCAACAACATCCTCCCATTGCAAGACACCGCCCACCTTCTTACTTGGCACAATTGGAACAATTCCAGCAAGGCCAGGTTACACACCAGCCCAGATTCCACCCACTTCACCGGCCACCTACCTGTGCACCACGCCCTCTGTGAATAGGCCCCAAAACCAGCACCCCCCGTCGTGTCAGTGAAAATGTCCTCCTCGGCGTTGGTAAACGAATCCTCAATAAACAATGAACGACCGTTGGAACGATCCAAAAATTCCCCCCAAACCCACAAATCGTCCTTCAGCTCACCCGTAAGCCGCACATAATGATGAGGGGCTCGCACCCCGGATGTAGCAGCAGCCAACCTCCGGCAAAACACTCTGCCCATCGGCATGATTCGGCAAGCAAGGTTAAGCTTGCCCAACAAGGACTGTAGCTCCCGCAGAGGAATCTTCCTAAACCCCCTCGCCCTCCGAACTTCATCCCGCGGCTGGCGGGGCCACAGCACCGTGCAGCCGGGTGAGTATACTTCTATGTCATGTCCATTTCCTCCTATCTTTCTGTCGCAAGACGCAGCAATTATTGAGGTCCCAGGTACCTCATCGCAAGGCACGCAGGGGGCGAGGCGGCGAGCTGGCATGGGTTGGTGGCCGCCACTAAGGATCCCGGACACTGATCACCAGAATTCGGATTGCCGCTGGCCGGCAGGAGACTGGATACAGATTAGGATCTGGAATGCGAACGCCCCTGCAGAGTCACGAAGGCCTCTTGCGAAAACTGCGGGGACCTCTCACCCACTGAAGCATTCCCCACGTTCAAGTCGACAGGGCCAGCCACCAGCTGCCCGCCACCAACCGACCGACACCCGTCACCAGATCTGGACATGATCGAAGCCCCGCTCTCCAACTGACGACCCTGGCCGAGCCCCCGAGTCGGCACATCACCCAGGCGGCCCGCCACTGCCAGAATATCCGCTGCATCGGGAGGCACAGCAAGCAACGCCACAACCACGGACCGAAGCCTGCCACCCTCCGTAGAGCCAGGACGACGCACAGGATTCCTCCCACCCCGGACCCTGTGACCATCCAGAGAGGCCCGGGCTGGAGGGTCCCTGGAGGGGCTTCTTCTGTGTCTCCTGGCCCTGGGGTTGACGACCGGGCTCAGGCGCTGCGGTAGCCTGTCCCTGCGTCCTCCCCTCACTACACCCACCACCGCGGCCGGCGCTTCCACTCCTCGCAGGGCTCCCTGTACCTGCTGCTTGAGCCACTCACTCCCCCTGGACGCCGGGGCTTGGTGCAGGGGGTGGATTTTTAAGCCTCCCACACGTACACAGGAAGCAGCTGCGCCCTGGGTGTTTGAACTGCACAGACCAGAGCGCGCTGCTTCCGATGACATGGCTGCAGTCGAGGAGCTTCTCCTCCCCATACGCTCGCTCCGGCCCCCGTCTTTCTCTTGTTTTGGGCAGTAAGGATGACAGGATCATATTTCATATTTATGTATAGCGTTTTGACATTTTTTGTATCTTTCTAGGCTTTAATGGTGGTGAACTACTGTTGTACATCTATTATTAAGTGTAGGGACCAATTAGGGTGAGCCACTGAGAGGCGGGGCCACCCTTTTGTGGGCGATACTCCTCCTATTTCAGGGTATAATAGTGGAAAGCCTAGGGAAGTGTATGAGAAGTTTGATGAACCCCGATAAGCTTTGTATAATTGTGATTTAATAGACGTGTATACTGTATATTCCACATGCTTGTAGGATACTCAGGATACTTCGGCATCATAATGTGTTTTCCTTTGGATAAAATTTTGTAGCTTTTAATGTAAATTAAGTAAAAGTTTAAATTTTAGATTAGGTTATATTGATTTCAGTGACATTTTGGGGATTTATTAACCCTATTGAGACCATTGTTCAATTCTGTGATTAGCCTTGGTCAGGCCTACCAAGATCCCTAATGGCTAACCCCCCTACTTTCAGTCACACACATAACTGACACTACATGCACTTGAGTACTCACATCCATATATCTGCATGTTGATATACGGTCTAGGTGGCAGGTTCATTCACTTTGTGTGTACTACCTCGCACCTCGGTTAAAATTGATAATAGTTTTGTTTTTGTTTTTTTTTACTGTGTAATGTATTTTATTTGTTCTTATACCTTCTACATTGTAGAATGCTATGGAATATGTTGGCCATATATACATTTATTATTACTGGTAGATTGTTAGAAAGACACAAGGGAAATCTTTATGACGAGATATTGGCTAAATAGGACCCTAAATTCGGTCTTTACATGGGGGCCCTTGTCTGTCTTTGTTAACCATTGTAGGGTGGCTATCGCTAGAACCCTTGCCTTACCTAGTGATGCCTGCATCCAGGGACACAGTAACAGCTTAAAGCTACATTTTAGCAACATACACAATTCAACCTACCTACCTGAAAGTCAAATTTTCTGTACGGCAAAAAGATGGTTTAGAACTATTGCTTCAGAGCTCTGTTATAGAGCTTAGTGAAGTTGCTGATCATTTACTATGTATATAAGGAGCTATGGTGTGTGCAGTGCAATCTTTATAAAAGGTTCAGCGTAAGCAGATAGAAGTATTACTGAAAAACATCTTACTAAACATCAAGTAAGTATAGAACTGTCTATATTCCACTCTGCTGACAGACAAAATTCTATATACGTTTCTCATTGTATTCCCTTTATGACAAGAGGCGAGCCTCTAAATTGTGCATCTTCCCACACCCATTACCGGCTTCTCATTATGGCACAGGCAAACAAACATATGCTTAAGCAATGATCTCCTCAAAATGCTAATGTGTTTGATTATGTGCAAGGAATTTTACATAGTTTATGAAACTTGAATTGCTAACAGGGTTTATAATGTAAAATATATTAAGGGGGTTTAGGGTGAGTGTGAGGGAAACTTAACCCTATCGTAATGCTGCTCTTTTGGTGTTTATTTGGAGAATCTAATCTAGTTCATGCAGGAATCACTGAGGATGTATTTAGATATTAGAAGATATACTATGACATACTCATGGGTTTCTATAGACCATAAAAACATCTACATAATGTCCTTGGGTGCATTTGTAACATGCAACCATCTTGATTAGTGTTTCTTCAATAGCCAGGTCTTAAAAGATAACTTCTGGTGTTTCCCCAAATGAGCAGGAAGGTAAGTAAACAGCATTGATCTCTGGTGTATACACCACTTGACACAACAGTTATGAGGGTTGACAAGGGCGCCCTTTTAGCAAAAACATTAAGGTCACTTTTTATCTCATGCCTGTCCAACTGGAGAGTTTTTAGGATGTTTCTTTTAGGATACTAGTAGTTGAGTTTTTCCTAAACTTTTTAGGATGAGCATTTTTTTTGCTGTATGTTTGAAGCATTTAGTATGTTTCTTTAAGGTTTTGGGATATAATCAGCTTTTCACTACCTAGCTGATTTCCTGCCTAAGTTGTAGATCTCCCTAAATCAAGTTAGACTCAAGGCCCATGTGACAAATCACTATTACCACATCGTTTTATGTGGTTCTCAAAAGCTCAGACACAGTGAGCAGGCAGGGCTAAGGTCTGGGAACAGACAGAAGGACCTGCTTTCCACTTTTCCCGGAGGACACAGCCGGCGATTGATGGTGCCATCATGTATTTGGAGGTCTGGCATGCACCTTCACGCTATTTAGCAACTGAGACAGTAGTACAGCTCTAACGGCATGTTGACACGGCGGCTTTGGGCGCGATTTTGGCCGCGGGTTCCGACGCGGTTTCCGCAGCCAAAACCACGCCCAGTTTATTAACATGGTTTCCTATGGGAAACCGCATTAATAAATACACGCCACTGCGGCCTTGCCGCGCGTGTTGGAGAACTCTCCTGTCAATTCTTGACAGGGAGTTCTCAGCGCTGCGGTGGCGCAGTGTTGCCCCAGGCATCGCTGCGGGTGGTGCGCAGCTGAGCCGCGGCTCGTGGCGCAGTTTGCCCCCTGCCTATTAATTGGCATGGGGGCAAACCCTCTCCGCAAGCCGCGTGCCACGCCCACCCCACGCCGAGACCAGGGCCAGCGCCAGCGGCGCAAACCCGCGATGGGAGACGCGAGTTTGCGGCGAGGGTCGGACGAGATATTGGCCAAAACCTCCGTGTGAACGAGGCCTAACAGCTCCACCCAGGCACCCTAACCACCCTCCCAAGGCTCTTTGAGGGCAACCACAATACTTATTTGAAGCTTTGCCATTTGTGTTAAACGAGTTTAACACCCCTGCCCTAGATCTTGGACATCATTGCTACAAACCATCCTGGAATTAACTATCCTTACTGTAAAATCCAGAGGAACTATTCTCAGGTGTTGAGCTAAGCCTCTAATGATAGTGTGAAAATAGTCTTAATGTTGTTTTCTATTTTGTCATGTAAATTGTGATATTTTATATATATATATATATATATATATATATATATATATATATATTTTATATATATATATATATAATATTAATATTATATATACTATATATTTATATTAAAATAGTATATATAAAATGTTAAGCTGTGGGTGATTCTACAGCAGTGACTGGCATATCAACTTTGCTATTCCTAGCTGGTCCTGGTAAAGTGACACGAGGTTTGTAAACAGCAGTGCACAAATGTCACGCCGACAACTCACACGGTCATCAGGCACTGACCTACTCACAATGTTCACTGTGTGACTCTTCCCCGTGTCAGGTCAGCTCTCTGAAGCTGCTCCTCTCTCCTTGCTGTCACACTTTCAGCACTGCTCCACCCCGCTATTTCTGTATTTTGTTGTGCTTCCCCATGGTATATTAGGCAGCCCCTCCTTTCACACCTTGCCTGAGCTTTACAAGTTATAACTAGCTAGATGGGTTGCCTTCTCTGCATGTTTCAGCAGATTCAACACATCTTCAATAAGATTTAAATCAGGGCTCATAGAAGGCCACTTCAGAATAGTCTAATGCTTTATTCTTAGATATTCTTGTATAGTTTTAGCTGTGTGTTTGGGTCATTATCCTATTGGAGGACCCATGACCTGCAGCTGAGACCAAGCTGACGTTGGGCAGCACATCTTTCTACAGAATGTCTTGATAGTCTTGAGATTTTATTGTATCTTGTACAGATTCAAGACTCTCTGTGCCAGATGCAGTAAAACAACCCCAAAATATAACCAAGCCTCATGTTTTTACATGACTTTTGGATATGGGATGAACCCCCGCTCTAACTAATACCCCATTCAAACACAAGAATAAATGCACAAACACATTCACTTTTTGGTGTCAAATGGCCACAGCTTTATTCAAACCACATAAATACAACAAACATGGAAGGAGTCAGGTGGAGTGCTAGACAATTGTGTGATATTCCCAGCTGTCTGACATGCAGCACCCGGCCAGACAGCAATAAAGGGGCGGCACGCTCTGGCTTGCCATTCTAGCAGAGCCAGTACACTTTAGGGGCACCAATGACCCTACTGAAGATCCTCACTCCTGATTAATCACCGTGCCCGCCCCTGGATGCCATTACCATTATACCATCCTTAAGGCTGGCCACTTCCAAAGCTCAGCCTCTTCACACCATGAGGTTTAACATCCTCTATTAGTTAAAATTAGTCCACCATAACTTGACCTGCAACTTCCACCTGACTCCTGCACCGCCACAGGAGAGGCCTTTGACACCTTAAAGGGCTCGACCCCACCACCAAAACTACCCTAATCTTCAAAGTCACAAAATGACCACTAGCAATTTGCATCTGCCCTGGAAAGCTACCTACAAAAGTCATCTTCCATGGCCTAACAAGACAAATCCATGAACCAGTGAAGGGTAAAAAAAAAGATGTATAACCCCTCCATACTAATCGGGGCTGCTGATCCAATAGTTCAAGGATCGAATAGCTCAAGTGAGACAACTGTGGCTTTAACCCAATTAGGGGAGCCGTAATAGGACCTCACCACAGAGAATCATAACTTGGGGCGCATGTATGTGAATCACAAAACACTACCTCACAATGACTGATCATCGAGCTATCAATTAATATTTCCCCTACTAAGTTAAAAACTCTAAACCACCCTGACTCAGTCAGTATTAGTTACACTGTTCATCATACAATGCCCCCAGGATCTTTCCCAGCAATAGAAAAGGGGGTATTTCTGACTCCAGAAAACATACACTCCCAGCTAAGCCCAAGCACCAATATGCGCCCCCAGCAGCCATACTATGCATCTTAAGCCATGAAAAAAGTACCCAAAAGAAGACAATTATTTCAGCCTTAAGCAACGACTGTAAACTATACAACTATGTAATATCACCGTTAGCAACCAGCTATTAAACAGCCATGACAAATAGAGCCCTACAATAAACTAACCCACGTCTGTCCAGCTTATAGAAAGAGCCAAGAGAAAGTTTCCACAACATTGTCCCCAACATTCCTAAGGCCTTGTCCATTCACTTTAGTTAATCTCATAACCTTCAACCCTAGCCGCGCAGATTGAACTCAAGGGCCCTCCGATTCCTCTCCTGCCCCCGGCCGTTATCACCAGACCAAAGGACCCCCTTGAGAGAGACCAACTCATTGTTCTGGGGAGCAATCCCCCAAATAAACAGCGTCGTCCCACTGTGGTACACATTTGCTTGCTGTTACTCTTGACGTCCATAATCGCTGAATGACATGGCGCAGTCAGGGTGCCATTCTGTGCCTGGAAATCGATTGCATTGCTAGCTTTAGGCCAGCACCATCTTGATGCTACCCGTTCTTCTGATTGCTTACAGAGCTGTATAGCCGATACAAGCCTCTATATAATAGCTGACAGCCTTGTCCTAGTGAAAACCATGAGAGCAGCATGAGCATACACCACAATAATAGACGTCTTCGTCAAAATTACATGTCAGCCAAAAAATGGGTCCCTGAAGCTTCTCATCACTTTAAGTCATTGTTCCCAGCGTCAGAGTAATTTATAGATGTAATAAAATATTTTTTTTTTTTTAATACAAGTATGAGACATTTGAGGGATATAAGGGGCGAGTTGTATCATCATAAGCTTTACAGAAAAACAGAGGGAGGGTAGAGAGACATAACTGCGAACTTCGTTCCTCCCCATCACAGGACCCTATCCCCATGTATCACAACTACCCATCAGGAAGCCATATCCAAGATGATCATTGTCATTGGCTAAAATGTGAGCAACCTCAAGGAACCATAATTCACATACGTAATTTAACAGATCCCAATTTAAAGCATATGAAGATGTTAAAACCAACGCTTAGCAAATAATATAAAAAAACGTGTATCCCAACAAAAATTATAACGCTGATCATATAGAAGCAAGCCCCGTGACTCTATTTTTGATGTTTCCAACTAAAAATGGTAAAAATAAAATAGAGATGAAACCCCTCTTTTTTGTCACCCTAAAAGGGAAGGGGGTTTAAAGATAAAAAATCTGGCAAAATATCAAAACCCGAATCATTACCCCCCCAGGCCCCACCCAAAACCCCAATCAGCCTAACGACTGGCCCCAAAAAACCCTAGGGTTGGAAAAAAACACTTTTCCCCCCCGGCCAAACTCAACTCTCGGAGGCCCAAAAGCCAGCCATGCTGGCTCAACCATTTTTTGCTCACCAGGGTTACCCCCGGGGAAGAGCCCCCTCCCCAGATCCGTCAAACAAACCACAATCGTGTGCAAAAACCCCCGCGCCAAATCCCAAAGGGGGAAAAACCCCATTCCCCCAGCCGAACTCCACTGGCTGGGGGCCCAAAAAGCCGCCTGCTGGCTCAACCATTTTTTGTCTCCAGGGTAACACCCTGGAAGACCCCACCCAGATCTCTATTTTTTTATTTTTTTTTTTAAAGGGAAATAAAAACCCTTCCCCTCTTGGAACCCCACTTCTCGCCCGACCAAAACCGAATGGGGGTCCATCCCCATGAGGGAAAACCCCAAAATTTTAATACCACTCCAAGGACCTCCCAAGAACCCTTTTTAACAAAAGGGTTTGTATCAAACTGAAGAGGAAGGGGGTCTTTGAAACTAAAAAGACTGGGGGATTTTTAAACAATGCCTGAACACCTTACCCCGCCGATTCCCCCACTGGCTCAAGGAAACCCGAAACCACCATCGTGGCAATGTTACCACCGCCGCTGGGACACCACCCCGCACGACCTCCCCATAATCAACAGACCACCCAAAAAACATTGGGGGGAGGAGGGCCATCCCATAAAAACTAAAAACATGAGTTAAAAAACTCCAAAATCAAATCCAAAGACCCCCCCCCCCAAATCCTGATTACAGCAGGGGTTTGTATGCAAACTGAAGGGGGAAAGGGCCTTAATAAGCGATCTGACGCTTATTCAATGCCGAAAAATTTAAATAGCCGCTTTTCACCAAAAGGGTCAAGGAACCATAAAAGCCACCATTGCCAGTACAAGGAGCCCCGCTTCCCTTTTCCGCTTTCCCGGTGCACGCCGCTGCAACTTCTGGGTCCCTCTTATGCTGCAGGCCAGCCCCAAACCGCCCGTGGGGGCATCCGGGGCCCAAGGGGGCCTCGCCAACCAACCCCCCGGGCTCCACCGATGCTTTCTAATTTTGGGGCGGCTCCTGACTGGCAAATTTTAACCACTGGGGTCCCGGGGCCGCCCCTGCTGACCTACCATAAACCCAACCAAACCATGGGACCCCACCGTATGAAACCCAAAAATATTATCCACCAATTCAAGGGCCCCCTATCACCATCTTCAGCAGGTAAAAAACACACACAAAAAGCTATAAGTCCACATCCCCCTGAATAGTAAAACCCAGGGGAAAAAGAGATCACCACAGACTCCATGTAGAGTAAGGGGGGGCTGATCCAGTACAACAGGTCACAATACATCCGAGGTAAAATTATAATCGATCACTAAACCTAATTTAAAAAGGGAAATAATGCCCCGTCCCAAAAAACAGGGGCATATTAAGCCTAATTTTGGATTTATCTGCTGTGATTCACAATCACAATACTAACAGGAAATACGCCCTTTCCCCCAGGGGGCAGTAACATTCTTGTGATAAACCCGGATCATATACACACTGTGAAGGGGATCAATTCAGATCTCCCCCTCTTCTACAGAGGGGAACAAACCTGCACCCACAATAGTTTAAAAAAAAGCACAGGGGCCACCACCTGACAGGTTGCCTGTAATCACTGCAGCCCCTCACTGAAAAAAACCCCCTTTTCCCCCTAGGCGCCTTCTCTTTACCCCTTTAACGCACATGTGATCCACAGCTCCACCATAGGGGGGGCTCAGCAAAACTGAATGACAGATAACTTACAGACAACAGACCCCGCCTGCAGTGTGAGGGGGGGGAGCAATACACCCCCATTGGGGACATAATTCCCTTGTATAAAACCCCAAAACAATACACACTTAACTATACTAACTGTTCTGGGGGGTCACGTGCATTGTACTTCCCGAGGTGCAGACAATCTTATCTTTACCCCTTTTTGAGAGAAAGAGGGAAAAGGGAAGGGAAAACCGGGTGTTATATCTTCCCAAAACCCCCCCACCCCACATAAACTCTTCCCATCCAACACTCCTTCCCCCCATAAAACAACCCCCCCGCCATAACTATAACTACACAGGCAAAGCTTAAACACAAAGCAGGGGGCTTTTTAACCCCCCAAAACCTATCCCCCCTTGCTCAAAGCACTTACAATAAAAAATACTAGCAACACTGAAACCCCAGCTTAAAACCTCACTATACAGCCAAAAATCCCAGACTATAATGGGGTCTATTCCCCCTTCCAAATCAGGCCCCCTTCCTTTTGGGGTTTGGGGGTTTCTGACTGCATAGTGCTCTTTTCTTTGCATGCTTCATTTTTGTGTCTGTAAACATAGAGCCAATGTAACTTGCCAAAAAAGTCCAGTTTTATTTCATCTGTTCAAAGGACGTTGTCCCAGAAGCTTTGTGGCTTGTCATTATGCATTTTGGCAAATTCCTGTCCCACTTTTTATGATATGCCTTCAACATTGGATTCATCCTCGGTTGTTCCTATTTAAATCCACTTTTCAAGACATTATGGATTCCCCTCAATTCTTTAAAAGCTGTTCTGGGCTCTTGGGTTATCACTCATATTATGGGTGTATCTTCAGTTTGTCATCAATTTTCCTCTTACATCCTTGACCAGGGAGGTTGACAATAGTTCCATAAACCTAAAACTTCTGCCTAATATATGCAAATTTAGTAACAGAAGCATCAAGCCACTTATAGATGGTCTTATAGCCATAACCTCCAACTTGTTTGACTATATTTTACCCTTTATAAAGGTAGACTGACTAATAACAGGCTTGAAGACATTTGTGATCCTAATTACAGGACACATCTTAGTTTAACTTAGTGAAATTATGTTTAATCTTTTCTAGAGGTACCATCATTTTTGTCCAGGCCAATTTTACTAGTTTTTTATTTTTCATTTTTTGAGTATTGAGTACAATTCAAATTTAGGGCCACATGTATGAAAACTGTCTAGTTCTAAAGCTCACTTTGTTGCCTATAGCCACCAATCAGAATGCCCCCCTCATTTTTCCAGAGAACTATATGAAATGAAAGGGGCGCTCTGATTGGTTGCTATGGAACACAAAGGGAGTTTTAGACCTACACAGTTTTCATACATGTGGCCCTTAATGTCTGATTCTCATTAGATTTAGCAAATTTAAATTTATTATTAGTTTTGTCAGTTTCAAGTTATTTCAGTGACCATTCTGAGATTTTCTTTCACCAACAATTTTGTCTACATGTTTAGAATTCCAGCACCTCCTATTGTAAACAGTGTTCCATAAAATCATATCCGGCCCATTAAAAAGCCTTGAAACAAGAATAGCAATTTTAAGTTAAGCGAGTGATCATCTATAGACAGCTGTTATGAAGTACTTGCCCCTCTTAGGTGCAGAGCAGGGTTCTGGGTGAGAAGCTTTGGGGTATGTCCACACATTTTTCAATTTTACCCACATGGATTCCACCTTGACATCCTTGTTGAAATCTAGAAGAAAACGGTTTCTGTTGCCTTTAATGAAAAATTTGTGTTGTAGTTCATACAACCAGGATTTTTGGCGTGCAGATTTGAAATTCTCGATGAAGACAAAAAAATTAAAGATGTTCATTCCTCAGGTGGAATCAGTGCGAATCTGCATGAAAATTTATTATTGAGGTCAATGGAAAGGCCTAAAGTCCTTATGCAATAAGTGCTGAAATATTTGGGTGTGAATTGCACTTGGATTTTGCACAGATTTACACAATAAAACACCTGTGAGATAAGATGTAGGTTATGTTTCTTATTATTAAGAGGAATCATAAGAGGCTGTAGGGACTTAGAAAACATGAATGCTCCATTAGTTTTCATATCAGGCTGGTTGATGAAGCCTGCTCTTCACTGCTGCTCCTATACTTTCCCTTCCTGTATAGGTTTAGGGTAGTTCTACAGCACTGATTGACATTTCAGCTGTGCTTGTTGCTATTCCTAGCTGTGCCTGTTCAAGGGGTATTAATGGTGAATAGATTGTCAAAAACAACAAAAATGTCCAAGCAGGTAATCTGGCTATAAATGTGAGCTAACAGAGCTGTATTTGTCATGAGAAGAAGCTGCCAGAGTGATTCTTTTGCATTTTCTCTTATCTGTGTATTTACATAGAAAGATAATTGTCACTCTGCAGCCTTTACGGCACAACAGAAGGCTTTTGCTCTCTTTCAGTTTAATAAGAGAGTAGACTCCAGCACCACCAAAGGGAAGCAACATTCCATAAAGTCGCATCCATCCTAATAATTACAAAAGTACTTCTTAATATGCTTTGGGGAAGGTGCAAAAGAAAAGAGGGCTGTGCACCTTCTCCTTTGTGTCAGCAGGGAATACAGAGGTAGCAGCTGCTACTGAGGAGCAAAACCACTTCTGCCACATTTAAAAGCACCAGTATTGAAAAGGACAAAGTAACTTCAAGTTGTACCTCTGATCACCAGTGTTCATACATTTCCCCAATTTTAAGATCTCTGTTTGCTATCAGTAAATAGTATAGTATCATATCATATTTATATCCCAAGGCAGAATGCCCTTAGTTTCCTGACAGTTTACATTAAATACAACCAGGACACTGACAGGAGATAATCTGGCCACCCTTGCGTGTTTGCACTTCTTATCTGATGGCAGGGAACATGAATGAGCTTTGAAGGGACTGGGGAGAAAAATCCTTTGTCTTTTGTATAGAGAATCCACTGGTTATAATGTAATTATCTTAGTAAACATGCAGCTGCTCCCTGGCACACTGCTCAGCCTCCCCCTCCCTCTTCTCCTGCAGCCATTCTTTTGTGAGGGAATGAAAGAAGGCTGCCTGCTGAGCTTATCTTCTCTCCTGGGCACAGAAGAGGTAGATAAAAAAAAACGCATATAGCTTGTGCACAATACGGTTCTCCTCTGTGGATTAGCCAATGTTTGCTCAGCTACAGAGACGGAATAGCAGGAGAGTGCATGGGAGGTGGAGCGATGACATCACAGAGGAGGTACCAGCAAAACCCCTTTAAGGGTATGTTCATACGGCGTGTTGACTCCATGTAACATACGCTTTAAGATACGTGTTTAGATCCATCTGTCGGACCCCAAATGGACCCAAACACGCAGCTAACAAATAGCAATGTGATTTTACATTGCTTTTAATATGAATCACACATTGATGTTCACACAAGTGATCGCCGATACGTGTCTCATTGTGTCTTTTGGGTTTTGGTTGT